>NDXB01015539.1:43256-74671 GCA_002631895.1 Agapornis roseicollis | reverse complement strand
TTTTTTTTTTTTTTCTTCTCTATTTTGGCTGAAGTAACCATTTCCAATCAGAACTTGAGTACACGTCACCCCTCAATTCGTTAATGTTTTCCTGGCCCACTCTGTAATAGCTTGATAGAAACATTACTATTACAAGGAAAAAATAATTGTTTATCCACAGTATTGAGAAAAGAAGTTGCATTTCTGTACCTGCAGGAAATTACTCTGCTTTACATTTGCATTGTATGCAGTAACATTTTGCTGGTTTGGAAAAAGTATGGTGCATACAATTTTCTAGCAATTTTTTTTTACAGCATCACCTTTGCTGTAACGTATGCTGATGGCTGCTAGATTAATTTATTTGTTTTCCCTATTTGATAACATTAGTGATATTTTGATTTCAGTTGTTTTTGCTCATGTAACATTTGGTGAAGAATCTGGGAATATGACAAAGGTGGAATAAACATTAATTTTGTGCATTCTTTGGTAATTTTTTTGGGTTTTTTGTAACATCAAAGCTTTGCTACAAATTTATGCATTTCAGTCCAATCGGTGATCTATTTGTGTGATTTCCTAAACATGATTGTGGATTTTCTTTTTAATGTAACACCATAATTTACATTCCTTACTAGAAATAGTATGTCTGGTTTTGTATCTTATGCTGTATTTTAACACTTTGTATTACTTAGGTTATTTTGCTTTGGTTAAAATGGCTCAAGTAGAAAAGCGGTCCCATTCATATTAAGACAGTGTACAAAACTGTAAATAAAATGTGTACAGTGAATTGTCTTTTAGACAACTAGATTTGTCCTTTTATTTCTCCATCTATACAGCAAGTATTTGTACCCCTTGTGACAAGGCAGTCTCTACTGTGGCTTCTATTGTAGTGTCTTCCAAGAAAGATGAATTCTGGAGCTATAGTATGTTGAAACTTCTAATAAATCTGTTAGCTAGCACCCTAAATCAAAGTGAAATTATATTGATGTGGTTACTGGTTTTTTTTTCCTAGTGGTTGGTCTAATTGACGGTTTGCATTGTTTCTCTTTTGACTTTGGTTTATGCCAACCAAGAAATCCAAGGGTACATAGAAAGCTGTCTAGTTTCAGATAGGAGCTACACTAAAAGCGCTTAAGTGAGTGATTCTACTTTAAGTATGTAATTCTTATATGAAGTACAAGTAGAGTGCGCTAGAGACATGGCTACAAGGTAAAAGTATATGAGGATCTAGATAGTCTGCTGCTAGGTCTATCTTAGAATGAAATTTAAACTTCCATTGGCTTGAAAGTTTCTGTGGGATCTGCAAGTTTCCTTGATTTGCAGAATTGGGGGAAGATCTTGAAGGCCATTGAGTTAACTTCTTGTCTTGAACAGAGAGGCTTTTTCTTTCCACAAAGTGCTTTATTTTAGTATGTGATACACTGTAAGATCTTGCTAGGGCTATGTAGCCTTTCTTCAGATAAACTTAAAGGCAGATGCTTGTTTGGGTTTTGATCTTTGTGATAATTCCTTAAAGCAAGTTTAGTCACTGTGGGCAATGAAGCTTCAGTTGGATCAGGCTTTTAAATCCTCCTGATTAGTGTGCTGAAGTATTTTTGTGAGCTAAGATAGACTTGAATACTTTCTTGCACATTTTTTTCTGAAATGTGATGTAAATAGCATGTCAGACTATACAGAAAAGGTACTGCATTAACTTTGGATCATTATTATGTCCAATAGAAACACTTCCAGTAGGCATTTATAACCAATGGTACTATGTCTCCAGTATTGGTCACTAACTGGAATAGATGTTGAATGTGGAGAGAGTGGTTAGGCTGTTTGTATGCTGGTCTCTCTGGATTCTGGTGTAACTGGTCACCTTTCCTGATGCTGCAGGTGGGCAGAGCCAGCTGGATTTAATAGGGCCATTCATGGTGGAAAATAGCAGTCCCTGCCTGTTCTCCAGCTTACTGCTTCAGCTTGTCATCTTTGCAATTAAAGTAAGCTCTTTGAACTAGATTTCTCTGAACTACTATACCATCAGCCTCAAGCTGAGTAGACTCTGTGTAATTTGGGAGTGCTGGGGCAAGGCTCACTGTAAAGTGTGTAACAAGGTAGTGCTACCATTCTGTGAAGAGTGTTGAGATTGAGTGCTGTTGTGAGAAGTACATAATAATGGTTTTGTTTCCTTTCACTACAAGACTGACTGGAATATTGTTGAGGGTAGCAGCATTTTTGTTAACCTGGAAAAGTGATTGATATTTTCTTGGTGTAGTCTCAGGTTTTTGGGCCTGAGCCTATTTAAGCAGCCAGCTGACTTGCACTGTAATACAAAAACTGCAAGTAGGTTGATTTGAGGCTCGTCACTGCTTCAGTTAACAAATGCTGTGTTTCTGGAAGACCTGAGTGAAAATTATATGTACTTGCTTTATCAAATAAATAACCTATGCCTTTAATTCACTGCTAAAAGGAGCAAGTGACCATGAACATAGTGCTCTCCAACTTGCACATCACTTTGTGCTGCATACTAATGTTCTTCTGATTATAATGGTGTGGTTTGTGTTCTTACACAATGAGAGAAAGCTGAGAGCTCTCCATTCTTGTATTAATAAAATGGTCACGGGCTCTTGAGGGGGAAAAGCAGTAAATGTTAAATTTAAGTATCTAGTTTTGCTACAAAATACCTGGCATCATTAAACTTCCAGCTAAATGGGTAGCCATGGTCAATGTGTGGTTTAGTAAGCCTGAGAAGACTAAAGAATAAATGTATGAAGTTTCTATTCAGAAGTGGTTCTGTGTGGTACCAAGCCAGCAGAGCAAGGAAAGCAGAAACTTGCTCTGTTTGAAGAGGTGTCAGAATGTGCCCAAATATACCCGGGAAGTAGGGGCAACAAATAGGGAATAGTTGTGAATTAACAGCTTCTGGGTGTACTGTAGTCTTGGGCTATGCAGTGCTTTTCATTGTCGCTTTGTTTGTCATCCTGCAGTGTCTCTATCCTGTGTTTCAGGCTGTCTCTAGCTCAGGAAACTTAATGTTACTCAAAATCTGGGAACTTTTTGCAAAGCTTAGACTGAGGTCAAAACTTCTATTACCTAATGGGATTTTTTTTTCCTATAGAAAGGCTTGGAAAAACTGTTCTGGACTTCATGGGACCTGTACTAAAACAAAAGAATCCATTACATTTCAGCTTAGTAAAGTGACATGGATCTTCCCTCTGATATGTGATCTCTCTTGTTCCAGGAAGCTTTACTTTTGAGTCTAGGACTGATGGTTTTAAACCCAGCTTTCTAAGAACATCCTGCACTGAAGTACTAAACCAAATAGTTGAACTTAATAGTTAAACACATAGACCTTTCAAACTGCCTAGCACTTAACTTGGGGATGACTGTGCCTGCTTCAGAACAGTCAGTAGTTTCTGCAAATTGTTTTTTGCAAGTAGGTTTTAGTTTGGCCTTATTTAATGCAGAATTTGTGCCTTTTCATGTTGGGCAAGAAACAGACATGAAATGACAAATGAAAATGACATCACCAGTAGGGTAATAGCTTCTACATATTTCACATTGAGACATTTCATACCTGGCTATTCAAACTAGACTTGGAGAGCAGGGGTGCAGGGTGTATCAGCCAGCAGTGTGGAGTAGTCCTGGCTGTTGAGTGCACCTGCTGGGCCTCTCCATCATTTCAAATCTCCAGAAGCTGTTAAATCTGGGAGATTTTATTATATCTTGGTCTCTTTGCAGGACATTTGTTGTTGTAGCTGCTCGAACAGGCTTTCTGCCTTTTAGCTCTTAAAGTTTTTGTATTTCACCAGGATTAGTGGCATTGCCACAAAGGCACTGCAGCAATTCCTTTTAATAAGCACTTAAATTCCTTGTGCTGTGATGAAAACCATGGTCACTTCTGCTCCTGCCTGATGGCTGCCTGGCATTTTCCTAAAAGACTATGGGATGCCCTACTAGCCGTCCTGTCTTGAAATAAAGCAGGTTTTGATGTCCAGAGCTAAATGTGAATTGTGGCTGAGCACATGATGATTGTTATGCACTTAGCATTAACTTGTTGTTTTGTGTGATGCCTTAAATGTAAACACATCCTAGCTGGAGTCAGTCTGTTGGTACAGGTTTGCCTGCTAACCAAATGTAACTCATTTATTTTCTTTACTATTATTCCCTGCTAGTGCTGAGTGTGTGACAAGCTTAGCTATGAATTTGTGGGGTTTGTGACTGCTTGTGCTTTCCCATCTCAATTTTTCTAAATCCTGATCCTTTTCAAGCCTTATTAAAACATATTTAATAAAGGGAAAAATTACACTGAGTCTAGTTACTGCTTCTTTTGGTCACTGATACCATGGAGGATTACAGGTGTTGCTAAACCCAGATACAGGCTGCATGTGACTTCTTTGGCATAATATTCTTTATGGGATTTTCACTTTTTTTATCTCTAGCCATGTAAGTACAACAGGGAAAATGATACTTGAAAATGTGTGTGAATATATCGTACATAAAGCAAAAATGGCTCATCTATTTTTTCTTTTTTTTTTTTTTTTTTCAAATTAAAAAACTTTTGTTCTTTCTAAAAGATTTCTTTGACTTTATGTAACTAATGATTGGGTTTTGCTTTCAATAGGTAGTTTAATTTTTTCCTTATGTTGTGTCTATTAATGTTGTTGAGGAATTGGAGCCAACCTCATAGGTAAGGTTTGGTGTTCTTTGAAGAAAAGCTAGTTTTTGAGCCTTCCTCTGTATGTATAGGGTAGTTCCCCTGGTGCATCTTGCCCTGAGCCATACGAATCTGCAGAGCGTATAATGGGAATTGGAAGGTACAACTCTATTTCTGTAGCTTGAATGAAAATAAAGCTTCTGAGGAACTTGAATGTCTCAGCTTCTTGACTCTGAAAGGGATGTAGAGAAATGCAGATCAAGGATGAATGAGTAAGGCTCTACTTTGAAATGTGTGTTCGATCTTCAGTTTGAAGTTTGTGGGTAGCTGGGGCTTCTGCAGCTCACCCACACATCAGCCTTGTTCTAAACAAAACTTAAGTAACACAGTTGCAGTGATACTGCTGACTGCTCTTCCCTTGTTTGCCATTTTCCACAATAGCAAAGAGTCATCTAAATATGTTTGTATAATGGTACTACTGTTAGAAGGTTGCATGTAACCTCCTAATAGGAGCTCCTGTGTTCCTGTTGTAACACCTTACTGATACTAAACAGCTGGAGGCAGTACCCTGAGCTCCCAGGAGGGGTTTTAGTCTGGATTATCCACTACAGGTTTTAAATCCAGAAAGAAATTGACCCTGTAGGTACATCATTGTACAGATGTACACTTCATACTGGAGTCTTCTTTTAGGTATACATTCTCTTAAACTGGAGGGGTTTTTGATACAAGAGTAGATGTTTGATTTCACTGCAGTTCATCTTGTGCGTTTGAAATGGGAGTGTTCCTGTGTAGTGGGGAAATGGTGACTACTGACTGCCAGAGGTGGAGGTGCTGCTTCAAAGCTTCCCTGGTCCTTGAAAATTCGGCCTTGAGTTCATTCCCTAAAGGCAAAAGAGAAATACGTGTGGGCTGCCATCTGCAGGTAGATGCATTCCAAATAAGTTGGGTAAAACAGAGCTTAAAAGGCCTCTGAGGTCTCAATTCATCAGTAGAGGTATATCTTCCCTGTACGCACAAACTGGGGGTGATGCCAGTTATCTTCAGTAAGCTCAAGCTTGAGAGGTGAGGTTCTAATTTCTGCCCTTCCAGGTAACCTCCTCCAAATGTATGTATATTGCAGTGTGAAAACATGCTCCTGGTTCTAGTGCAAGTGATGTTACTGCAGTAGCCTGTCACTTGCATGGGTTTTAACATTGTGATACAGTCCAGGATGAGCAGGCCTGTGAAAGTCCAGGTGTTCTGACAAAACATGATCAATTCCAAACCGAGCACAATCCCAGCAGCCTTTGTTATGCTCTTGAGACTGTATCTTAATTGCACTGAAGTGCATGGTTTGGGGTCATCTCCAGTAAAATTCCCTTGAGGTAAGTTAAGCCTGCTCCTCATCTTCTTTGAGAGCTTCTCTAGGTTTGAACAACAGCGACTTGGCTTTTCTGAAATGCTGTTGTGTATGCACCTTCAGTATAATACAGGTGGGTTTCAGCTACAGCCTAGGTCTGCCTTCCTGTCCCTGTGAGGAAGCGCTCACTCAAATTTGCATCAGGAAAGGAATAAAATGCTTTGGCTGTGAGAGCTGTTCACAGTGAGATTATTTGCTGGCTGTCCTGTGCCTGGCTGCTGGGCCTTGCAGTGCTGAGCCTGGAATTTGTAAGGGTTTGTACAGATGCTTTACTATGTGTGAGTAAGCTTCTGGCTTAAAAAGAATAGCATCTTCCCCATGTTTTGTCAGTTTTGAGAGGAACAGCATGCAACAGTGGAGCAGCTCCTGCTGGAGCTAAGAGATCAACCCAAAATACTGTAAAAATCAGGTTTTCCCCCTACACATTGTAATTGCTCCTTTCTGTACATCTGACCTAAATACTGTTAGCCTTTCAAGGGGACATTGGCAAATCTGATAGTCTTCTATGATGACATGGCAGGATGGGTCAGTGAGGGGAGAGCAGTGGATGTTACCTACCTCAGCTTCAACAAGGCTTTCAACCCTGTCTCCCATTAACATCCTCATAGTTCAGCTTAGGAAATGTGGGTTAGATGAAGACAAGTGGATTGAGAACTGGCTGAATGCCAGAGCTCAAGAGGTTGTGATCAGTGGAGTAGAATGCATTTGGATGCCTGTCATCAGTGGTATTCCACAGGGATCAATACTGGGTCCAGTCCTACTCGACTTGTTCATCAGTGACCTGGATGTGTTCATGGTAGCCCTGTCTGGGCAGGGGGCTGGGCAGGATGATCTCCAGAGGTGGCTGTGATTTGATACCTTGCTCTGCATGTTCCAGGGGTAGCATAAGCCGTGCCCTTTCAGTGGGTACACTTTTGCCACAGTAGCAGAAGAGCTGTTAGTGTGAGATGGGCAGTGCGCAGGGCTGTCTTGGACGGGGAAGCTGCCTCTACAGGGTGTTCACACCAGCCTGAGTTCTTCAAGCACGGGGCTTTTCCCAGCTGCCTTTGTCATGCGCTTTCTCCTCAGGTAGTCTTTTCCTTAGTTAAAATACAGCTGCTGGGCTGTAAGCAATGGAAAGGCTTTTACTGGACATAAAGTTTCCAAACAGCTCCGAGGCATAGCACATGTGAGCTGTTCTGTACCTTGTAATGGCAGTAGGGGATGGATGACTTCCACTGCATAATCCCAACATTAATTCCAGAGAGAAAACAAGTACTAATGGTGGTGATGAAGCCAAATTGAAAGCAGCTGAGCCAAAGCATTTCCCTGGGCAATGTGCAGATGCTGAACCTGAAATCAAACATGATAGAGATTGAAAAGATTGAGTTTCCTTTGAAAAGGATTTGATGCCAACCTCAATCCTTATGATAAAGATGAGGTAGCTACTTTACCACTTGCTTACCTTTGCCCTGCACTGTTCCCTCACTAAAGCAATCAGAGTTAGTGAAATGGCTTTGTTGAATGGGACAGTTCATATTTTCCAGGCTGTAGTATGAGCTCTCCCTTGAGCTTGAGACAGCCAACTTCAGAGGCCTTTTAACTGCAGAAGACTAAATGAGGGCAGAAATAAGCTTGCAGCTCTGTGCAGCAAAGTCCCTGTGTAAACATCAGTACTCGACCAGAAAAGACAAGGCTTTTGCTCTCTGGACAGAGCTTGCCCTAGCTTTAAGTCCAGTGTCCTCAGGTGTTAGCGGATGGCTTTGGGTGACATGAGAGTAGGAAAGGCAGAGAAGAAACAAGTTCATGTGATTTCCTGATAGTCTGCCTAAGTCCAACAAGGTCTTCGTATGTGTGTGGGGTGAGGGGGCAGCCCATGCAATCTCTATGGGCTTTCCTACCTGTCCTCTGTCTCTGCCCTTGTGATAGAGATTTCGATTGAGTTTGAGGTTGTTTGCAGAAGGTGAAAGGATTCAGACAAACTGTTATTTTTAAACCTTTTGTTTCAGTCATTTCTTCTTTTTCAGATATCAGTAAACACTGAATTCTTGTTTTCCAGTCATTTCAGCCCTGTGGCTTCGAGTTCATTTGTTCTGTTCTGCTCTTACCACATTGTTTTCCATGCAGAAAACAGTCATTAACAGCTTAAAAACTTCACCTGTTGGGTTCTTTTTTTTCCTTTCAGCAAAGCTTCTGTTGTGCCTGGCCATTAAGCACCATGCGGACAGTCTGTTGTGGTTTAGAGTTTGCTGCAGAGGCTGTAAAAAAGGGGCAGGGATAGGAATGTGTGGTTGGAGAATTCTGCTCTGGATAAAGAAACTCGTCAGTGGCACAAAGCTGGCAGATACTAGGCAGATGCAGCAGGATGATGCGCTCCCGCACATCGGGAGGGAGATGTTGTGCCAGCAGCACAGGCTAAAACAGCTCCAGTCCAGCTGGGCTGCAGACTCCCTCTCTCATTCCAGTGCCATCTCTGGCTTTTGGGCATGCTCCCTTCTATGCACAAAGCAGAGGGAATGCAGCCATGTATTTCCCTGCAGCAGGCTGTGGATCACACACAAAGGGGTGTTTGAGAGCCTCACCAGGTGTGTGTATCCTTTCCAGATATGCTCTGGAAAGGCTTTGCAGCTGTGCCTGTTCCCACCTCCTTCCTGGCTGAAAGGATTGGATGCTAATTCAAGTGCTTGCAAGAGCACATATTCCAGGTGCTGGCCCCCAGCTATTGTCTGCCATCAAGCAATAATAAAACACTAACAGGATTTCAAGTGGTTAAGCACACGTGGAGGCAGACACTGCCCTACAGCAGCAGGCAGCATGTCCCAAACAGAGCCCCACTAAAAACCGCAGGTGAAACCAACCATGCCTCGTGCTTTGTCTTTTCCCAACAGTTGGTATTGTGTTTCCATGTCATGTGTTTAGGATCACACACAACCTTCCAGGTGGCTTCCTGTACAGCTGTTTATATCGGCCCCAGAAAGGAGGACTTAATGTGTTTGGAAAAATCGATAGATCTCAGCTGCAGGGGGATGTGGTGGGAGGTGGTTTTTACACTGAGCCCTATCGAGAGCTTGTTCCTTTTACCTAGTGGCTTTGGACGTGCAAGGGGATAATAACACTGAGAACTGTTCCTGTGCCTTCCCCCAGTTGGGAGCAGGAAGTGCCATAGGTACTGCAGTTTTCCACCCTTAAACCAGGGCTTTTCCAAGTGTTGATAGCAGTTTTCAGCATTTAGTTTGATGTGACTGCAGTCTCCCTTCGGTTCAGGAGGACAAAACTGTGGTGGTTTTTGTTCGTGTGGTTAATTGTTATCTGCTACAATGGGTTGTGGTGTAAGTAGTAAAAATGAATTATGTGTGACTGTAACTCAGCTGGTTCTGACAGGAATTTTCTCTGATTAAACTTGTGTTCCTTAGACTGAAATGCCACTGAAAGGGGTATGCTTTACTTTTTTTCCATGTGACGAAATCTAGGGCCTGTTTATTCTTTGGAGACAGTTCAAAAGGCAAAAAATGCCCTAAACACAAGGGTTTCATTACTGCTTGTACAGCAATAGAAAAGGTACTTTATTACTTAGAGCATTCCATGCAGAAAATTGCTTTCTGGCTCACTCGGGAGCCAGGAGCTCTGCTGTTTGCCTTCCTTTGGCACGTACCTGGGTTCTTGGCCGTGCTTACTTTAAACTCAGGGTCGACAGCAAAGGTGTGTTCCTATCTACTGATTTGGGTAAAATACTGTGCTGTTGTGTCCTGGTTCCAGCAATGGCTGGTGACAGGTTAAAAAACCAGCTTAAGAAATGAAAGATCATTGGTGTCATCTTTCCTCTGGGACTCCTTGTCAGCTTTTGACCAAAACCCCTGCACCTAGACCATCATGTTTAATAGATAGTGACTGGTCTGTCTCCATCGATATGATGAGTCCCTTTCTGAATGAATTATAGTATTGGGTTTAGATGTTCTCATGGCAACTGAATTTCCAGCATAGCTATGCATTGTGAGAAGGCAGCTCCATCTGTTTCAGCCTCCATAGTAGCTCCCCACAAACAAACCTGTCTTGGATTGAGCTCCCCCTTCCAATTCAGTCTGGTGGCAGACATGCTAGAACTACTGCTTAGCTATAAAAGGTGGAGACACCAATCTTTGCTTTAGATGTTCTTTTTTAACCAGGAGCCAATCCTGTTCATAGCTTAGTTTGCATCTCCCCTTGGGTTGTTCTGTTGCTGAGTCCTGGAAATCTGGTTAACAACTTACTAATCCCTTCCACCTGGGGCAATGCAAACCGTTCAGTTACAGGGCATGTATATAAAAGTCTTGCAATACAGCAGGCTGTGTCTTAAACAGAATGGAACTGCAGAAGCAGAAAATCTGATTTCTAATTAAAAGAAGTAACTCTTTCTGAGTTTAAGATAGCACTAGCTGCCCCCCTCCGAGTCCACCCCACCTCATAAAGAGGTCCAGGTTTGTTTCACATACAAGCCTTTTTTATTGACCCTGGTAATAGCTGGATCATTGAGTCCAGATTTCACTCGGCAGAGCTGTCCATAGTTACTGTGTGCTTTCCACTTTGCTGCTGCTTCAAGTCCTCTTTTAGTTAAACCAATTCAGATGGTGTATACTTGCAGAGGAGCCTCCTCTCCCATGCTTGTGCCAGTCCTGTTAGCTGTTTTCAAACAGCCCCATGGGTTCTTAATTACTTCAGGAACCTTGTGACCTAATAAATGAAGCAGCCATACACAAAACCAGCTTAATTTCTTTATGTCAGGCATCTTGCCATGGAAAGTCAGTGTTAGCTGGATCAACTCTGTTGTCAAAACAGAAGAGGTACCGAGAGAGATGACTCATCACATAAACTCATCTTTCTCTGTCACGATGAGGGAGCTTTATGTGTGCTCCTTCTGCTCCAGGCTCTGCAGAGCAGGGACTGCACCAACCCGAGGAGCAGCAGGGCCGGTTCACGTTGAAGCATGAGGTGCGTGTCCATGGGGGTGGCTCCCTAGGTGAGCACATGCTTGTGTCTTCCTGCTGCCTCCTGCCAGAGCTCCAGCTCCCTCCTCCATAAATGAACAATTATTCACTGGATTTTGAGGCAGCCACAGTAGCTCTTTCTTTTAAAGCTGACCTTGAAGAGGAATAAGTGCTGTCAGCTGGGTCCTGTTCCATCTGCTCTGTGCTATGTGAAGAAAGGCTCAAATGAGAGACATTCTTGAGGATATCCTGAGCTTTATTTTTTCTCTTCTGCTTGCTCTTTACATCACCAGTTATGATCTTGTCTGCCCTGTGTGACAGAACGGCAGACCTGGAAATGCAGTGGAAGTGGGGAGTCACAAGAATAGCAATTGGATCTACTTGAGGGGAAGGGTCTTTTCTCTTCTTTGATTGTCCTAGAATAACTCACAGTGAAGCCTGCAAAAAGAAAGGGACAGCTGTTACTGATAAATGCATGTGTGCAAGCCCCTCACTTGCTCATAGAGACTAATTCTACTTTTTAGGGAATCTCACCTGTCACTCAGCCTCTGTTTCTGGTGCAAAGAGTTTCCATGCTTGACAGAGCCTGTGTCTGCAAAGGAGTTAGAAGCCTGACCCTGCTGCAATTGCTACAGCTCTCCTACTTACAGCTGATAATCTTTCTCTGCCAAATAAATGTCTTCTCAGACTTTGATGCATCACATTGCCTCCAGAAAAACTTGATTCTTTCCTAGACAAACCTATTTGAAGATAGAAATACTCCCAAAACCAATTGTGCTTTATTTGTGCATGGGTTTTACCAGTAAGGGAAGTTTAATGAATATCCTTCATCTTTCCTCCTGAAATGAACCTTCTGGACATCTATTAACAAAACTTCCCTTAAGCTTACAAGAATACCAGCTATTCCATGTGATAGCTTCTTTAATACACATTTTTTACATTCCAAAGGTAAGAGGATACAAATCTGTCAAGAAGTGATAGAAGACAAGCTCAAATAACAGAAAATCCCAGTGATAATCTGCTTTTCTTTGAAAAATATAGGAAGATTGTAAAATTTATAGACACACCAAGTTTGCATTTTATTTCAGTCCTCAGATTAAACTGGAGAACTGAAGTTCTGTTATGGATGTACATGTAATGCATAGACTACACTTAGTGTCTTGTTTTAGATAAGTATCTTAAGAGAGATCTGTAGTGTAGTGGTAAGCTCTGTAGAAGATTGAGAAGCTAAATGTGAGCACTGGATGTGGCTGCTGCTGAGTCATGCTGCCAGCTCAGCCTGGTTAGCTTTAATGAAGGTTGAAAGTGGAACGGGGCATCTTTTAGGGCAAGGCGGCAGTCCTTGGCTGAAGAAGTCCTGCAGGCACTGTCAGTGCTCAGTCGTGCTTGTGCTGGCCTCTGAGCTGACAGTAAGGGAAAGGATTTGGCTTCTGATCCTCAGGCTTCTGGTGCTAAAAGTAGGGCTTTGGCTTTTTGACTCTGTGCATAACATCTTATTAAACCATCTGAGCAGTTCCTTCGCTGTCAGATATCATTGAGGGTGTAAACAAATATTCATTGACTTCAGGGATTGTGGCCAAAGTGCATGGCTTGTTATTGCTCTATAATTTTCCCTAACTGTGATTAGGCATCCTTGCACTGGAGGCTGCCATTGCTGCTAAGGGTCTCTGGGAACATATATAATACAGTTTAAATGTGAGTGTACTGAGAATGAATGAGCTTATTTTGTCCTTGCAACCAGTCAAGTTAAAATTCAGTCATACCCATGGAAAGCCAATGGGAAAAGGACAAGAAATCACACGACAGAAGTGTTTTCTCCCCCAAGCAATTGTTCGTGGGGTCTGTCACAGGATAGCCTTCTGCAAATGTACATTTGCCATAGGAAATGGTTCCACAAAAAAGTTATGTGGCAATGGATGTTCCATGTCTTTAGTTAGATTTACCCAATGGGGCAGGACGTGCTTCCTGCCCTCTAACTTTATGGACAGACATTTGGCTGGAGAAAAAAAGATGTTATTTGTGTGTGATAGTTCATATCCTATGAAGAAGAGCTGTTTGCACTTTTGGCATATGAGCCACACTGGACTAAGCACTGCGTGGTGCCAGTCAGTTGTTTCATACTGTTAGTTCTTGTTAAAAATACAGCTGGCTTGCTCTGTCACCTACCTTGCATTAGTTACCTTGCTTCAGGTGGTATCAACTAAGATCACACCTTTTCTCTCAACCAAAGACAAGGCCCACCTGTGCAGTGCATGTGGGGCTGTACAGCCAGTAACAGAACTGGTCTGCAGCTGTTGTCAGTATTATTTTGTAGAAATCCATGTTTCAAACTCACCTGGCTGATACTACCAGCTTCCCTTTGGATATATTAATTGGATCTGGCTTCAGCTTTATTTACTGCTAGGCTTGTTTTACTGTTCCAAGAAAGGCTTAGCCCCTTGCTAGGGCAGAACATGTCGTATTTGTCAGAAAGAGACAGCTTTAAGGCTGCCAGATAGCCTGACCAGCCTGCTCCTCTGCAAACAATTTTGTGGGTCCTGCTAATAAGGATAAAGCAACTGCACTGACGATGATTAGAAGATGCTGATTTCTGTAGGGGAGCAAGGCTCTCAGTGGACGATTAGTGCTGCTCTGGCATATGACTACCTTGAAAGAAAGTACTTGGAAGCTTATGAACATTTATAACATCTTGTTACTGATGATGGCATTCATCTGCAGTTTTTCTGCTGTCCCTGTATGTCATCAAGCCCCAGATGCTCATTATTTCATGTTCATCAGAATCACTGTTTTAGTTTGCAAGCCTGCAAGAAGCTCTCTGTGGCTTTTTGCAACAAACTGAATGATACCGAGCCCCTTGCAGACAAGCCTGGGTGATGCTTACCAAAGAGCTACTCATATAGACCTTGCCTGTATCAGAAAAGGTGTCCATCCCATAGAACAAGGCATCAGGACTGAGTGCAGCTGTTTCCATTAACTCTGTTCAGTCTGTATCAGAAACTGATTTTAAGCCCGCAGGATTAATAGAAGCAATTTCATTTGGGGATTACATAGACCTATGAAGTCATGTTGGTGCCATTCTGCTAGTCCTCATGCTATTTAAGAATTGTATTATAGATTAAATTTGGAAGGACTCAAGTATTTAAGATTGTCTTTCAACCTATTAGAGGTGGGCCAAGTTTAGCTGGTGTGTATCTATAGTGAAAACCCTGAGCAGGAGAGCAGAGATCTGTTTTCTCATTACAAAGGCAGTAGGGAAGCTCTGGCTTTAGGTTAAAACTGTTGGGTTTCACCACTGCAGGGAGGTGAAACTCCCAGCAAACCATGTGAATAGAAAAGCAAAGGCTACAAAGCAGAAGAGCCTGAAGTCTGGGTCTAAGGAAGAGACAGCTCAGAATAGGTCAAACAGAGAAGCACTGCGTGTCCTGCAAATATTTGCGGTGATGAAGCATGGGGAGGCATAAAAGCAGTCTGAAAATCTGAGTATTTGCCATCTGCAGAAAGAGAGAAGGGGAATCAGAGTGCAGGTATTCTCTTTTCTGTCTGGCTCTATTGCCAGAGGTCCAAGACAAGGAATGGTTGCAGATCAGCCTGCTTCCTTCCCCTCTCTCCAAGGGATGTGGGCAACCTAGCAGCCTCCTTGTATTGCTTTCAATTCATCACAACTCTGCTTCTCACACCAAACTGTTTCAGAAGATCTGTGGACTGTTATTGCCTGCCCTTGCCTTTGCCCATGTGATTTTTGCAGGAGGAATGGATCAGTTCTGTTTGACATGACTTTGATGTCTGCTGCCTTTAAATCAGCTTCAACTGATGTGAGACTCAAGTGCTGGCAGCTTGGAGACTGCTTAGCTTCAAGCATGGCTGGAGCTGTTCTGTGACCCGAAGAAGAAGGTGAACGCATTTTGCTCTCTGGGTGGCAGAATGCCATGCATTAAAGGAGACAGAACATAGGTATGTGGGAGGAAGCCCTTACTCAAATAGTTAATGCACCTAAATGTGAAGAAAGAGGATTTGGTGTCAACGTACATGTGTTGCCCACAGTTCAATGCAGTCAGCATGGCATGTACTACCAAACCGCTGTTCCAGCTGCCGTGGGCACCTAAATTTCCATGAGTTTTCACTGCCTGCTGGTGCTTTTGAGATTTACTGCTCCTGACATGCAGGAATATTTGCTTTTACCGTGTGAGTGAGCCTGCAGGACAGGAGTGCTGATAGCTCACAGCTGACCACGCTGTGCTGAGAGCTTTACTGCAGCAGAATTTCAACTCCTGGCTGCAGGGTTAGGTTTGAAAGAAAAAGGATCAAACTGAACAGCTCTCATCAAGTCCTCTGATTTATAATTCCTAAATTGATTCTCTTCCTTGTCTGCTCTGCCTTGGCATATAAAGGAAACCATACATGCTTTTCCCTTTGTATTTAGAAAGCAGGCACGAGTTAGGCTTGCTAAGCAATAATCAGCTTTCACTGGTTTAAAATTAACTAAAACAGCAATAGATTTATTTCTCTCAGCTGGTGGCAGTAGGCCTTAGAAGGTGTGTGGAGGAGGTGGTTCAAGCTTCTGTGGAAGGATGAAGACAGACGTGACTTGCAGCAAGCTCTTCCTGTTGCCAGAGGCATGGCGTCATGTCCAACCTGGATGAGTTTTCCTGGCCTAGCCTCTTGGCTGCTAGGATAGCTGTGTGGGAGAGGTGTCATCCTGGTGGGAAAGCATGTCCTAGAGCTGGTGGAGGGAAAGCAACAGCAGGTGACCTGTGCTCCTGTCTGCCATCCTCCAGCTATTCCCCTGAAGAGAATGTCTTGGTGCTTTCCTCATCTCTCCTCTACTGTGCTGACAGTGAGCTATTTATTGTGAGTTGCAATTGAAACAGGTATGTTGGGGATTTTAAGCCCCTGCCCCTTGCAGTGGGTGAGGACACCGAGAGGCCTTCACTGCCTTCATTTCCTCAGCTCCTCCACTAGCATGCAAAGAGCTTCAATGTTTCTGACAGAGAATGCTGTACCACAGCTAGACTGAATGTTTCTTGGTCCTTCTGAAGGCTTGCATTATAAGCTCACCCTTACCCTTCAAGCCCATGAAGAGGAAACATGTTCTTGTTATACGACCTGACCCTTAGTCAGCACATCTCTTCAGCTCTGTGTAACTATGTTCATATCACTGCCCATAGGCTCTGTGTGCCAAGAAAAGGAGGCTGGAGCCTGCGTGCACCCTGGCATAGCTGCTGTGTGAGGATGAGGTTGTTTGATCTTACTTTGTCTCCTCTAATTAACTTGTTTTATTTTGGTTTTGTGTTTGGGTGTTCATTAACATGCCTACTAACTGGAACCCTGTAGTGTCACTTCAGTGGTATCTGCAGGCTCATGTCACACTGGGTTTGGATTTGGATTCTTTTTTCTTTGGCAAGGCAGCAGCTAGAGTTTTCCTTTTCTCACTATTGAGCAGTTAGACCAACGACCTCCTCCTGAAGTCACAACCGAGATCCATTTTCCGTGTTGAAGCTGCAACTGTGCAATAGTTTACAGCATAGCACAGAGCTGTGCCTAGTGAACAACTCGCACATTCTCGATTTCTTCTGTTGGCCAAATCATGCTGGGAGATGTAACATAAAACTAAAAACCACCACAGGGTGTGGAAGGTCTGTCTGTGTGAGAAGCATCTCTAAATCTCCTCCTAGACAGCACTGAGTAATAGAAGGCTATTTTCCTTTTCTAGCATTAGGGGGAGCACAGCTGTTAAGAGAAAGACACCATGTGGTAAAAAAGCCATAAGGTACAAACAGAAAAAGAAGCTCCAAACCTTATGAGTCCAATTTAAACCCTGTCCCTACACTATGGTCTGTGTATAATCCCCATGCCACCAGTAACAAAACTTCTGTGGACACCCAAGACGGTAAGCCCTTTCTCTTAGAGACATCACACAAAGGAGAGGAGTAGAAATGGACAGCCTGACCATTCTTCAGGCATCTAGAAAGAAGCAAATATAACTGAGTGGCATTAGCAATTGCTGAAATCTTGTTTGGTATTGCAGGGGTCTTGATGACAACAGTCATTCAGGAATGCTATTGCACCACCAGGAGTGTCTCTGAGATGTTGCATTTTATAGACTGCAATCTCTTGCTTTAGCTTCCAGGGATGTCACTGGTGATCATACACAGGGCTTTTGGCTACAAAGGAAAATATTCTCCTCTTGTTCTAAGCCCTTGGCTCTGCAGATTGGTTTTGTTTTGTACTTTGGTAGGAACATTGCCCAATAAGCTGTGTGGTAAAACCTCTCCACCCCTAGCCAAACTCACAAAACTCCTAATGATTTACTTGGAGTTGGGATTTCACATGTGGGATCAAAGTTCTTAGGCCTATTTAATTCATCTGCATCTACCTCTGCTGGTTGTGCTTGCTTCCTCCATTCATGAAAAGTACCTTACTGATCAGCTCTCTTTAAACCTGTAAGGATACTTCCTGGCTACATTCTGAGCAAGGATAGCAGAATCAGTCCCTCTGTGCATAAAAGGTACCAGATAATGACATTCAGGCCAAATATTCTATCAAGGATATTTTACTTCATATGTTCTTCCACAACTCAGCACATACTTCAATCATTGGAATGGACAGACTGACTGATTGCTTGGCTGATTTCTTTAGATTCAACACCTAAAATTAAATGTTCAAAAGTTACACAGTCTTCAAGCTAAGGCTGCTCTCTGCAGGTTCGTTGGAAGCCAGAAGTCCAAGTCAATGCTTACTGCTTTGTGGGAGAGCAGAGGAGATCCTCTGAGAGCTGGCAACCATATACCAGGCTGCTTGGTTTCTAAATGGAGACCAAAGAGGGAGCATGGTAGTTTGGTTCAGCTCTTTCCAGTGGTGTAATTGGCTGGTTCTTGTTGGTGTTACTGATTTGGTTCTGCCAGGTTCACAGGAACACATAAGCATCTCCAGCTAGCCCATTCTGCAGACATTCAGTTTACTGGGAATATTCTGATGTTAGTATAGCCAAGAGAAGTGAAGGACAAAGTGCTTAAGGTGAACAATTCCTCAGAAGGGAAGAGTGTGGAATGCCCCAGATAGGTACACTTGGGTGGCACGCAATGGTACTATTAACTGCAGAAGTCTATGTGAGGAAGTCAAATTGTAACTGGTGTATGTGGATCCTTCCACAGTAGTATTACTTATGAGGAAGTTTCAATGAGACCTGTGGTGTTTGCAGTGCTTAGAGAAGGAGAAGTGGGAGAAAGTTGGAAAGGGACTAAAGAGGGAAGAATCTTGGGAAGGGCAAAGAAGAAGGACAGGAAAAACAAACCTGTGTATGTCACCCTAAGAAGGGCACGAAGGCAACACATGCCCCAGAATGAAAGTGCCACGAAAGCCACAAGAGAAATTACTGGTGGGAAGGGATACTCTTCTTTCCTCCTCCTTCTTTTTTAATTCACTTCAAAAGGATGGCAGGAGCATGAGGCAAACTGTTATTTATGTGGTGGGCAAGAGACACGTATAAGGACATCTGTTTTAATGAGCTGCTTCAAAAAGAACCACAACAGTGGAGTGTGTTTGCAGAGCGTAGCAGGCAACCTGCTGAGTAGTAGAAGCAAGACAGCAGTGGTGCTCTGAGTGCAGACAGCCACAAATGGCTACAGGATTGTGTACATTTGTACTCCTTGCCAAACCACCCCACCCTGACCCCTGTGGGTATTTTACAAATTGAAGGAGGTGCTGTTTCCATGTTTTCTGCCCAAGAACATCCATTCCTTTCTCTGTTCCTCTCCTTCACGACTCCTTTTCCTTAAGTCAGCAGCTTTTAAATTCTAGCTTTGAGTCTTTTTTTAAAAAAATGCTGTTTCAATGAATATCCAAAACATATGGCAAAGGAATGAAGAGTTGGATGCTACTCTATCCCAAAGATGAGGCCCTGTTCACCTGGAAAAAAGGAAAAGCAGGCTGAGAGATTTTGAAGCAAACACACAGGGCTAACATTCTGCCCTAGTTTCTTATTGACTGCTGAGTACAGGAACAGGCATCAAACCTGGACACTGATTTACTAAGACACTGTAAGAAAGTCCATTGCGGCTCACCTATTGCCTCTGCTTCCCAGTGGATAAAACAGAGAACTTTGCACAGCTTTCTGCTCATTATCCTTCTAACATCTGTAGTTTCACAGCTCGGAAAGTGTTGTGGTGTAGGATTCAACGCAAAAATCAGGTGTGATCCATCAGTGAAATGAGAAGGGCAACGGCAGATGGCATGAGGCAGCCATCCCACCAGGAACACAGTGTTGAAGGCACTGGGCAGTTAATTTCTTAGGTTAGCCAGGTGAGAAAGCATGTTTGATAAAGACCACGTGAAAAATGAGCATAATTGCTCTTTGGGAGATTCAACCTCTCCATGGCCAAACACTCCTTAGAGCAGAACTCTGACAAAACTCAGATAAATTTGCATCCATGCCCATTTTCCAGTTTTTGTTAGGAGAATCAATGGCGACTACCACTTCAAAGTAGTAACCAGATGTGTTACCTCTGCTTTTCTAGCTATCCACTGTAGGTAACAGAAACATTACACAACTAGAAGTGAGAGTTTGAGATGTATAGCTGATATCACTCTAGTAGGAAGCAGCTGTATTTCTCTTCTACACTAGTGGCTGTCAGCAAGCAACACTGAGCTGACTTAGGATATCCCCTACCTCAAGGGAAGCATTATCCTCTGTACTTGCTCCAGTACTGTGTGTTCTGATAAAGAACAAATGTGTCTGCTAAAATCAGTTCATGCTGCAGTTACTACTTTGAATGAAACTTTGTTTTCAGTTACAAAAATTCTCACAGCACGAAGTAACCATTTGGAGTGTCACAGAAATCTACTGGCTCTGCCTGCTGTAACTGTGACTGTACTTTTGTGTTGTGTAGCTGAGTACAACCTGCAATGCAGTTTCATGTGTACATAAGCCACAAATGGGATGTGCTTTGGACAAAATTTCATATTTCAAAAGAGTTCTGTAGCAGTCAAAATAGCTTGGAGTAAAATTTAGCAACAGGGAATTTAATATCATGCTGTTATTCCATAGGTTAACAAACAGATGCCATTATGTAAGAGAGGTGCTATCTTTAATTTTGGTTGATGTAACTAAAGCACATCCATCTAAAGTTGGGTAAAGAGATAATTTGCTTTATGATTTTATTAAAATTGAATTTACATTGAAAATAATGGTTATTTAACGTCCAGACTGCATAGGCTATCCCACTGAATGCCTCTTCCCTGTGTCTATGCAAGTCACATACTAGGCCCTGAAGAACTCACTCTCAAGGAGATGTGGGCTTCTGAACACTAAGATTGCTTTTGGAATGGGAGCTCTGGAGTACTGGGCTGAATACCAAGAGGTATTCAGGCATACACAGTGTATGGTTTTTATTCTTTCTTTGAAGGATTTCATGGTTTACTATTTTGATGTCTCTTCAGACCTTGCCAACATTAAGCTTTTTCTGTTAGTTTGTAACCACACAGAAAATATGAAACAGTTCAGACTCAATAAATTTGGTAAGTAGGTGTTCTATCCGAGCTTGAAAGTGTATGGCTTACTTTGTGTAGCTGTTCGAGTGCATCACTCTTGTTTCAATTGTGACAATTTGGCTTACACCTCTTGTTTCCTTGTGTGAAGTGGGGCTTGAGCACATTGCACCATTCTGTTGCGCGTATCCTCTAGACATGCTGTTCCCTGCTATGGAAAACTGCCCAAAATTTTCCCAGAATACTGCTGTTCAGTTGCAGGCATGGTGGCAAGTACAAGCTCGCAAGGACACAGATATATTCAAGGAAAAAGGCTGAATCAGTACAATAAGCAGGCAACAGTAATAGGTGTACTTGTAGAGTATAGAACACCAACTGGAGGCTCTGCCTTGTCTACCTAGTGCAAGCTGACCTTGTGTCTCCTATGGTTACTTCTGCTGCCAACCTTAGAATCACAGAATCAACTATACTGGAAAAGATTTTTAAGATCATCAAGTCCAACCATTATCTGAGGACTGCCAAGGCCACCACTAAACCATGTCGCTAAGGGCTGCACCTACACATTTTTTGACCGCTTACCAGGAATGGTGACTCCACCACTTCCCTGGGCGGCCTGTTCCAATAACTGATCACCCTTTTGGTGAAGAAATTGTACCTAATATCCCATCTAAGCCTTCCCTGACACAGCTATTACTTGTTATATGGGAGAAGAGACTAAGCACCACCTCTCTCCATCACCCTTTCAGGCAGTTGTAGAGTCCTATGCATTTCAGCTGCCAGGTCTTGCACCTATCAAAATCTGGGAAATGTCTCCTTCTCCCTCTACGGAGGCCCATGGAAGGCAAACATAAGCGGTCCATCAGCGTAATTTACCACTAGATGGCTGGGCTTCCTTTTTGTCCAGCTCTCAGTTTTGTTCCTGGCTCTGAGTGACAGTGCTCAGAGCAGAACAATGGTCTCATTGTAAGCTCTCTCCCCATCCCCTTTATAACTTAACATTTTTAAACAGCTGATGCTTTTAGCAGATTTACCTTTATGATGAATATTTCAGACTTCTCAAACCTACTGAAAAAGCTGTGCTGATATCTAAGAAAATGATAGATGTTTGCTGAGACAAAAATCTCCCTAACTCCTGTTATTTTTTCCATTCCATTACATATGTGACACAACTTTCATTGAGTGTTTCATTTCACATGTGTATGCATAAGTGCGACGCAGTTAACAGTTCATCATTCAGCTGGGATATAGTATTTTAAAGTCCTGAGAAGTCATGGCATAGCAGCCACATATTTTGGTCTGGTGAATTTGGTGACACAGAATTTGTAAAACTTTTAGACACCGAGGTCTATGTCCCTGTGACCGGAGGCAGAAATGTCTGTCCTGGGCAAAATTAGCTTTCCTTTGAGAAAAATTATTTTATTCACGGTCAGTCTCTTCAAAAAGGTTAATACTTCTGGGTAGAAACATCAGCTTTCCTGATGACTGCAGACTGATATGTTATACAGAGCATGGAGGCCTGCTTCAAAAGGCAAATTTCTCTTGCCTGAAAGCAGACAAGAGGAACAAAGTATGCATCTGTTTCTTGAAGATATCACTTCTTTTTTTTTTTTTTTTTCCCCTTATCAGTCTCTTCTTCACACTTTCACATCCATTATTGTATTTACTGGGTCCACATTGTGTGTCTATAGATACGTTTGTATCCTTGAGTTCCAAACAACAGAGGTACAATTTTTAATTAGATTTACTNTTTTTGAAGATATTTCTTTTTTTTTTTTTTTTTTTTCCCCTTATCAGTCTCTTCTTCACACTTTCACATCCATTATTGTATTTACTGGGTCCACATTGTGTGTCTATAGATACGTTTGTATCCTTGAGTTCCAAACAACAGAGGTACAATTTTTAATTAGATTTACTTTAGTTGTTTTGCTGTTGCAACACTAGCATTTTATACTTGCCACTTGCAGGAACAAGGAGGAGACATAACCCCTGCCTCCAAGGTAGTATAATTTCAGACGCTAAACCTGGAAATCTCAGGGCTCTTTAATAGCTGTGCAAGGGTTTGCAGGTATGCTGAAGATACGTGAAGATGTGATGGCAGTGCTTGAAATGGTAAGACCAAGGTGAATCTACAAATAAGTCTGGGGTAGGGATTTCTTTTATTTTCCAAATATTGTCTCAGTTACCCACAGCTCAATTTCCTTAAAGCACTACGACAGCAAAAATAGTTGATGGTATAATTAGTGTGGTAGAAGAAGAGCAGGAAACTAAAACAGATTCTACGTATCCAAACTCACAGCGAAACATGGGTGGCGAAGCGTACAGCAAATGGCAAGCCTCTGAAGAAACCGACTTCAAAAGTAATGGTTCAACCCAACAAGAATATTAGCAGGTACTCTGTTCTCGTCTGCAGGGAAGTCTCTGGGTCTTTTTAAATATAACTGGAGAGAGTAAGAAAGGCTTGGAAATATCTTCTTATTGGACTTGCAAACAAGTGAATTGTACATTTTCCTGAAGTGCCTTCCTTTTAAAGGTGCCTGAAGGGCATATGTGCAGTTTATTTATGAAGGGCAACCTTGAACTTGGAAGAAGTCCAGAAGCAAAGCTGACCCAGTTTACTTGCTCTTTGAACTTTTCAAAATAGAGGAGTTCCCAAGTAAATAGAGGAATTGTGTGGCTACCTTGAGTCTTATCTTCTGCTACTTAATCCTGTTACAAATGGCATGCTATTGCTGGGCAAAGGGGACTATCTGCCAAAGATGTAGCATTGCCACAGGCAGGATGTAGTCCTCCCACCCTACTATGGGAAGTAAAAAGCCCTGACCACACAGCATGGTTTCGTAATGACTCTGGTGCTTTTCTATGCCATTTTTGATTATTTTTTTTAAGTATTTTATTTACCTTGTTCCTAAGCAGGTCCACCAGTATAAGCTATACAGAATATTGCTGTAAAATACCTGGTTCACAGGTGTTATTGAAAGTGCTGTGTTCGCTGTGGCTGCTGTTTGCATAACATCTGAGAAATGAGAAGTGTCAATACCAAATGTAAAGGAAACTGGTATCTTTGATCCTGCTATGTGGCAACTGTTGTCAGATATGAATGGAGGTGTGCATAAAGAACAAGACACAAAATTACAAGTAAATCGGGTTAAATATATTGAACACCTTGCTTGGGATTATCAGCCCACTTGGAGAAACTCCTGTAAAGTCTTAATAAACTGTTAAGAGGCCCTGGATACATTCTGTCACGTAGTGCAACAGACAGGAGACACTGAAGTCATAAAGATGGCAGCCCTTTTGCCACTCCTATTGCCATAGCCCAGATGAGCAAGCATGTTCCTACCACAGGTGAGGAGGTGGATCCCTGCAGCTGGACTGCACTGCAGATCTGGTGCCTCCTCTGGCAGGTGCTGACTCCTTTGAGTACCTCATCGCTTTCCCCAGAAGGTTTTGGATCAACTCTCTGCTGCGAAGGCAATGACACAGAGTGCCTTCAGATCACAGCATCTCTACAGACATTTGAACTAAAAAACAATGGGGAAAGTGTTGCTTAGGTTTAAAACGAGAGCTTGTTGCGTAGTTGGCTTTTCCCACTCTGTTCCCAGCAAGATGATTTGAGGCCCCACCTGCACAGAGGTCTGGGGGCTGAGCTTTCAACCAGGCTGGCCAAACATCTGCTCCAACACCTTTTAGCTCCCCTCTAGCTTGTGGCTTTCAAGCCAGGCCAGGCTGAAAGCTTTTCAAAAAGCTGAGCTCTGAGATGAATTGGTCCGCTAGCCTCCTGTCCCGCCACTCTGACTGCAGATTGCATTTAAAGCCTACAACCACCAGATCTGCAGTCTTGTGCTCTTTCATCCTAACTCCTGCTTCCACTCACTGACCTCCTGATAGGTTTACAGATCTGCCTGGAAAGAGATGCCAGGCTGATTCCTGAGGGATTGCTCATGTGGATAACTCTGATTCAGGCTCACAGGAAAACCAAAAATCTGCACAGGAGGATGGATGGGAAGCTCAGGTGGCTTAGGGCTAAGTAAAGAAAACCCTTGGAGGGAAACACACTCAAACACTACCAAAAATGTTGGATTTGAAGAAAATCTTATCACCATTAAAACACACTCAGAGGAAATCCTCACTCTCCTGAGTGCTATTACAGAGTAAACACCATATGTTAAACCTCTGAGCTGTGAAGTGAGGGTGTCCTGTGTTATTTGATGAAGAATGGCTGAGAGCAACTCAGAGGGCCTCAAAAAACCTAATGGACCTTAACTTTAGAAAATCATATGGTGCTTCACCATAGGATAAACATCAATTGCCCTTTTGGATGGAGCGTTGTCAAGAATTACACCAGAACCTTTAGGTATACACAAGCAGTAGTCTGTGTTTGGGAAGGGAAGTTTCCAAATGTGCAGAGTTTGTCCAGTGCCTTTAGCAATACAAGGTTAGAAGGGAAATTTGGTACTTACTGGAGTCTAACAACCAAAGAACCAGTAACAAAAGGGGGGTGGGGAGAGTGCAGCGACTGCCCATATTCTGATTGTAGCAACCCCTAATTTAGGACTGCAAATCTGTATTTCTTTTGTAGAATAATGCATATGTTTTACCTCATCAAGCCTCGTCACTGCCCTGTGCATAAAATTGTTGTAACAAGCACTTTATAGTTTATGCACTTTGGAGCCAGTTTGGATGTAAGAGTGTATGAAAACACACCTGCAATCACTGTGTGACTGAGCTATGGACTAGGTGCATCATACTATTTATGCTTCATCATTGTATAGACTTGTCAGGGGAATTAATAAGAGTGAGTGCTGTAAAAACCTTCAGAACAGGGGCTTGCTGAGGCACTGCAGTACATAAACAGAGCTGTCCTTCTGAATGTTTGCCCCAAGCAGCATCATGGTGCAGCTGCAGCCCAAAAGGCTGCTCTTTTGCTTTTGACTGCACAGCGAGAGGGAGGAAGTGTACCACAGCTCCCACCCTTCCTCTCACAAGCAGCAGAGGTAGCAGCTCCCTGTGCTGGGCAGAATAATTACCTCTTCCCTCTCTCAAAGGAAAGAAACAGCAGGGTGCATTATTTCTCCCTACAGTTTCAAAGTAGCATCTCTGGCACTAACGTCTGCATATCTCATTTTGCATATGTTTGCTCTAAAGGGACTTCTGAGGCTGCATCTTCACGTCTATCTGCTTAGAATGCTGCAAGACTTGTCTGGGCTCATCTTGAACAAACCAGCTGGCAGACTTCAAGCAGTAGAGCTCAGCTCAGTGGGCTTTGTGACCATTACTGTGGATACTTGGTAGTTCTCTTTAAGTAATTTGCATGCTGGTTAGCAGCTCTCATCATCTTTGTACCAAAATCTGCCAAATGCTGGTCAGAAGTGGAGTGAATACAACTTGTAGCTTCTTAAGATATTCTTAAAAACACTTGAAAGAATGGATCCTTACACCAAAAGTACAGCATTCAGAGAAAAAAAATTAACGCTTGAATACATATTTTCTTGAGAAAGTAAAATCAGACATAATGCAATTGCTTATGAGTTATTATTTGGTATACCTTAGCTTCAGATTCTGGCCTTCAACTCTGTAAATGTATAGACATGCTTAATAACCTGTGAATCATCCTAGCAACATTCTTGTTATCAGATTATAATGATGTTGGGCTGTTCCTCCCAAGGGGTATTTTTATCCAGTATTGAGAGCTAAGTTTCATATGAAAAAGCAGCTCAGCACTCACCAGAAAGCCACTAACCAGCATTAGCCTTAACAGTAATCTATCAGTACTTGCACTTGTGAACTAAATGAAAAGATATGTGTTCTTGTGGGAAGCAGAAGTCCTGTTCACAGCTGGGACGCAGCATGTAATTCCACCAAGGCCAATACAACTTTTATCACCACTTGAGCTTGGTTCTATGGAATTCTTACCTGAAAACTCCTCTTAAACCCAAACCCCTCATCAGTGGTCACTCATTTGCTAAGCAGAAAACAAAGTGTTTTCCTTGTTGCAAAACCATCAAATGAACACAAATGGCATTACGAGCCAGTATGGTATTTAGATTGAAAAATATTCTGAGGTAGATAATAGCTCCAACTCTATAAATCTTGTTGTATGTCAGAAAGCTCTATGGCTTCCCCATGGAAAAATATTGCTATCCTATGAATTTCAGCTAAAATGAAGTGTCTAGGAAATAACAAGACTTATGGACACAGACATAGAACTCCTTTTAGACCACAACCCTTTATCTCACTAAAAGTGGCACGTGGTGAGATTAGCAATGTGATAACTCATGGAACTCTGGTCTTCAATGTGCTTCTTAGCCATTTCTCATCTTGAGTCACTCAGACTTGCATTTCTTTTTCTCTGGAAAATGTCAAAGAATTCATAGATCAAAAAACAGGAGCTGACACAAAGATAGAAGTGATGGATCTAAGAAATGATTGAATTGAGGAATTAGGTAGGAAGTAAAGATTTAGAATTCACAACTATTCCCCTTATGCAAATTTCTCAAACTTCCTGCACTTACTAGTATTAGACTTGGCCAGTCTTTAGTCAGAAGCCCATTGATATTTACATCTTAGAGATGAAAAGTGTATTTCATCATTTGAATGGGACTTCTTCTCCAATGTCAGTAGTAAATCAAAACATTACCTAGTGCTAGGAAGCACTGTGCCACTAAAAACATTGCTTTGTCATTGAAATATGTCCATTAGTACTCCTGTGACTAGTCAGTTGAATTATAAACTAACAGAATTTGAATGACTGTCTTGCCATACTGCAGGGAAAGGTAATGTCACTCCTGCTTAGTATCACCTAAGGCTTTTGTGCCAAAACATCACACTGGAACTCGGTATTGACTGACAACTAACAGTGAACTTAAAGTGCTGTCACAGTCATCTTGCTCAGCTTCCAGACCTGGGTGGCCAAAGCAGGTAAGACGAGATCCACCAGAGATGGCACAAAGCCAAAGGATTTTTTTAATTATTATTATTTTTTTTAATCTATCCCTGTTTGTTTAGGACAGGAGATAAAATGTGTTTGTAAACCAGAGAGGTTGCTGCAGCTGCAGAGGACTCTGCTTCAGCTGGCATTTGGAAAGATCAGTTACCTACATCAAAGCTGTTCTGCTGCCTTTGCTCTCTGGCTGCTGGTTTCTGAGGCTGCACAGGAACTCTACACACAAAGTGAATTAAAATGAGCAAGGTTCTGTGTTCAATACCCTTTTCAAGTGGGCAATCTAGTCATTAACACCAGACATCCTAAGTTCTCTTAAAACTGATCAGGTCACAGGACAATGTGAAATGCTTTTGACATTAAAATGAGACTTGGCAATGCTATACTATTCTCGATTGAGAAAGCAAGTGAATTCATGTAATCTGATCTATAATTTATGTAGGTTGCATTTCTTTTTAAGTTGTTGATTTGGAATGAATGGATTAATACACAAACCATCTGAGATTGTTACTGAATTTATTGTAATCAATATTACTCTGCAATATTTTCCTCTTGCCTGTGAAGCATTAAAATGCTAAAGGGTGCCAACACGTGGTGTTAGCAGGGTGTTATGACAGGAATATTACAAATGTTTGTACAGGTTGTCACCAATATTTGAAGCCACTTGTAAAAACAGCAGCTTAATATAACACATTATTACCATACCCTACTGTATGTACCGATGTGTTTTTACTCGTTGACACAGAATCTAAGGATTACTAATTATTCACCCTTTTCTGCCTCCTTCCCATGGGTGGTCTTGCAAAGACACAGTGTTAACAATACCCTAACAACAGACACAGGGACAACATTCATGTGGTAAACTATACAGTCATAGTTAAATTGTATGGTTGTGCTGCATTAATTTCTCATTTACCGGTAACGGCTCATTTTCATGGAACCCTTTCAGCAGATCCTTTTTCTTAACATCTACCAGACCTGACAGACAAGTATTTTCCTTCTCTTTCAAAAAGACACATGACCAAGGTCCCATAACGAATATGAAGTGATCTTGAACCAGAGACTACTTTTTTGTAGTTTTAACAATATCATACTTTGGAAGTGTGTTATCTTACAACCTTGTATAGATGGGAAATGTAATTTATTACAAAGAAGTCTTCTAGCTTTTGAATTAAAACATTGCACTTTCAGCTAGATCAGAAGACTCTAAAGACTTAAAACGCTAAAATGATGATATTCTTCAGAAAGAAATGCTATTAATTATTCTGTTAATGCCAGACCACACAGACTCTTGAATCCCAAACAGCCTATGAATATCACTAAGCCACATAACTTTACAGTTGCCAAGTCCAGCATGAATTCAGAGTATGTTAAAATATAAAACCTAGAAAGCATTGTAAAATGGTTCTTCATGTGTTCCTGTGCGTGCAGTGCATACAAGTTCAAGTGGGAGGTGATCTGAAGGCACCCATTCAGAGCAACCTCTACAATACAATTACGGTCTTGCTCCTCCTCATTACCACTGCCAAGCTAGAACCGTGCTGTTCTCCTGCCTTTTCTCCCCGAGAAGGCTACAGAGCGCTGTCCTCGGTTCCCTCACGCTAGGCAGGCTGTGTAACTCCTCACTGCCTCGGCTTTGACCGCCCCAGCTCTAGGAGAGAGGGATGGAACCCCCGGCCTGCCATCGCTGCGTTGTGTGCAACGCCACGGCTCGGGGGGCCGGCCGGCTACTTTGCCGAGGGAGACGCCGCGTAAGGAGCATGGAAGACCCCTCCACTTGGATTCACAAGCCCATAACGAAGACACGGGCTCACCAGACCCCGTTACCGCTCTCGGGCACCTAACACAAACACCACGGCATTTACCCCAGCGCGGACAGGTGCGGTCACTAACGCCCACCCCGCGGCAGGCTCCCCCCACCGCGACCACCCCGCCGGACCCGTTACGTAACGGAGGCGATGGCGGCGACAGCCACAGCCAGGCTGCCCCCTTAGACAAAGCCCGGCCACAACCCCCGTGTCATCACCCCCAGGGGAGCTCCCCCACGAACACCCCCTCCGCTACCCCCGACCCGCACCCGCCGCGGTAGGGCGGTGGATGGCGGGTGGTGAGATAGAGGAGGGGCCGCCCCTGCCCCAACCCGCCCCCAGAGCACCGCCTCGCAGTCGGATTGGCGAGGCTAGACGCCAATCACAAGCCGCGGCTATCAGTGCCGATCCTCTCTCCGCCCCCTCTCCCCTTCCCGCGGGGCGGGGCGCGCGCGGTCGCCGTTGCCGCTGTGGGGGCGGGGAAAGGAGCGAGCGAGCGTTGTTCGGGAGCGCTTGGGGCATCGCGCGGCTCCGGCAGAGCCGAGCTGAGCCGCGCCACACCGCACTGAGCCGGGCTGTGGTGGTGCCGAGCTCCCCGCTCTGCCCCGGCAGCTGCTTTCCCCGGCGGCTCCTTCTCTGGCTGCCGCCCCTCTTCTTCTGTCTGCCCCCTCCCGCTGCGAGTAGCCGGGGCCTCCTCCATGCGGGAGAAGAGGAGGAGGTGGGAGCTGCTCGCCGGCCATCCCCGGCGCCCGGCAAGTCGGAGTCGAGCCGTCGTCGCGCCGCTCTTGCCACATCTCCCCACGGCGAGCAACCGGCGCTGAGCCCTGCCCGCCGCGCCGTCCCAGCCCCCTCCGCGTAGATCCCTCCCGTCCGTTCCCCCCGCTTTTTATTCATTTCCCCTCCCACTTTGGTTCTCAACCTGGCTGCGAGCAAAGTGTCTTCATGAGCGCAGAGGATGTCCGGGAAGCACTACAAGGGGCCTGAAGTCAGTTGTTGCATCAAGTATTTCATCTTCGGCTTCAATGTCATTTTCTGGGTAAGTGGGCCGGTTGCACGGCGCTTCTTGTCTTCCTCTGCCACCTTCTCCTCCTCCTCCTGCTCCCGCTCCGCCGATCCCGGGCTGGGCACGGCCAGGAATGAAAACCGGAGGGACCGTGTGAAAGCGGAGCCCCGGGGTCGTGCGTGACAGCTGGGCGCGCGGCCGGCGGTTACGGGTTTGAATGGGGCTTTCGGGGGTGCCGTCTTAACCCTCCCTTTCTGCCCCTATGTAGTCACCTTCTGCCCGCCCGGCTCCGGGCAGCCCTTCCCCGGGCAAGTTGGCGTGCCGCGTTCTTGCACCTTGGGAGGCTGCGGGCTCCTCTTCCCTTCCGGCTCTCCTAATTGCTTTTGTTGTAGGTGCGAACAGGGTTTCTTGCCTCTTTTTATCCCCCTCTTTTCTTACTCCCTTCCCCCTCGTCTGCTCTGTGGTGGGGGAGGGAGCAGATAGACACTCGGGCCTGGAGAGGGAATTGATCCGTATGTTTTCCTGCCGATATCTTTGTTAAATATAAATAATAATAAAATCACAGCTCAAGTTCTCTGAACAGCGCAGTTTAAGGCAATGATTACACAATGGCGAGGTTGTGTACAGCACGGCTTTATTATGATTAGCTGTGAAGACATAGTAGTAGTAGCAATAATAGGATGGAGGAGGGAGGAAACTGTATTCCCACCCATCCCTAAAGTGTAAACCCATGGGAGGCTTGGTTGGGCATTCGCTGGGATGCCTGGTAGTGCTGCTCGATCTCCTGACTACACAGTATGTTGTTGCACCATTCTAGCACTGGCTGTAGAGTAGACGGAACTGCATAGTGAAATGTAACCTGCATATAGTAGCTTTTCTAGCATCTTCTCAATGTATTGGATTTGAAAGAGAAGCAGCTGTTTTTATATTTACATGCCAAATTTCATAACCACAGAGGGGAGGGGGTCAGCATTCTCTCACACATATAAACGATGAGGTTTTATCACTTCATAGAATATTACAGTTGGGTGAAGGCTCTTACATGTGCAGTTGTCCTCTTTTCATGAGATACTCCATTCAGCAATGAGAAATAGGCATAAATCGAGGAAAGGTGAATGTGTTTCTGAGGGGCTTTGCGGGCAAGTTGAATATGTATCTCATGGAGTTGCTTCTTTGGACTAGAAACATGAATTGGGGAAACCCCCCCCCCCCCCCCCCCCTTTTTATGTG
>NDXB01015539.1:26345-43149 GCA_002631895.1 Agapornis roseicollis | reverse complement strand
TGGGGGACCCCCCCCCCCCCCCCCCCCTTGAAGTTTTCTGAATGAAGGTGGGGAAGAATAGAGGAGAGAAACCCCCAAACCAGTATTGAGAGTAAATAAGGGTGGTTATATGGCTAGCTGGTCTTCTTAGCTAACCTCATATCTGTGTTCCTGGAAAGTAAAGATGTTTTGGAAGAGCAGGAATTTTGATTGATTACACTTTTATACTGAAATAGCTTTCCTTAGTTGAGGAAGTAAGCTGATGGAGTGAAGGTGAGTGTGGTTTCATGTCAGCGTTTACTTGGCCCAGGACTGACCTGCGGAGATCAGTGATTGTAGGCTTTGTAGTATTCTGACCCTACAGTGCCTCTTTTTATTGTACTGTTCACTCAGTTTTTAGTGGTTGAGTTTGCCATGGCTCTTTTCACATGTCTGGTTTTTCGTTTTGATTTCCCTGGGTGTATGTTGCTGTGAACACAGATGTTTTTCAGCACAGAACAGAGCAATGTGAGGAACACTTGTGTGCCATGTCCTTGGAAGAGGAAGATTATGGTGAAATATACATGAATGTGTGATCTTGCTCCTTCAGGCACCATCAGTTTATAAGAAGCTGTATACCGTGTAATTTCCTTCATCTTATTCTCTGAAGATGTAGTGTGGGGATGGTTCAGGTGGGGAGGCTGTATGTTTTTAGGTATTTAGTGGCTAGTTGAGGTTGGTGCAGCATATTTTTTGCATGGCTGCAGATGTTTCTCTGTTGTAACTGAATGGGTTAAATAAAGGATATTTTGCAAGGCCACGTGGCTTTATACTGCTGGAACACTAATCTGAAGACCTGACTGTATCGCCCACTCTGCCATTTGCTTGATGTGTGGCCCTTGCTTACAGATTTTCCATTTTGCAAAATGATAATTGTCTCATTTGTGTCCTTGGCTAAACTTCTTGAAATCCACAGAGACAAAGCACTTCATAGGAGTTTAGTCATTTCTTCAGAATACTGTAATCTCTTTATGAGGGAGCCTGCAGTTATTACCATGTCTCTCATGATTTGAAGTGAAAACATAGGCAGTTACTCTTGTAGAATACATTTTAATGTGGTTTTTACTGAATTAGTAGCAAGCCCTTCAATGTTCTGTCATGAAACTGGGCCAGAAAAGCTGTGAATACAAATTATAAGTTCAGTTGGCTGTTCACAAAAAAAGTTATAATCAAAAATAGCCACTGATGTAGTAATTGTAAATACATTGAAATGATGAAGAGAGCATTGTATTAACCCCATGATGCCCTCCAGGGATCTTGTGGAGATATGTAGAATGCCTTTGTTAGAACTTCTACCTCAGCATTACTATACAGTGGGTTTAGCACAACTTTTTAAGACTTTAATGTAAACAAATGAGAAAATACTCTCTAGTTTGCCTTGTACATTATTGGACTATAAATAAAAAGAACAAGTTGGAAGAGTAATGGTTTTGACAAGGAAATTGTCAATGCCTTGAACAGAGGAATATTATAGACCTGCTGAAATTATCTTGGGAGTGATTGTACATACTGCTTAAACTGAGAATGCTACAAGAAATCAGAGGCTTTATATGCCACAGAGTATGGGCAAGATAAATGATCAATTTTTTTTTTTGTTTGGCCAATTTTTTGGTTTTGTGCTGGTCTCTCCTTTCTTTAAAAAACCACAACCGAATTATTAGGATAATGAGTATAGGAAAGTTGCAATCAAATGCTGCTTGGGTAGTTGTAACTAAAGGTGACTAGTAGGCTTTTTAGGAGATAGTTCTCAGTCTTGCATCACCTGAGGTAATGTATCTGTGTTTCATACTGTTGTAGAAGACAGTATTATCCACTGAGTCTGTGCTTAGTTTGTGTTTTAGGTGTACTTACAATTTTTTTTTTTTTTGAAATTCAGTATTAAAATTGATAAATATGCTGGAAGTGTTTGTTCAGAAAAATATTTTGAAATTACTGTGTTCTTATGGAAAATGAAAGGTCATTTGGCAGTTGACAAAGTAAGGTTTAGGAACTGAGAAAGTTAGAACTCAGTATTATGTTTCCCTTTCCAGTGCTCAGCTGCCGTTATTCTGCTGGTTGTTGATTAGAGCGCACATGTGTGCTTTAACTTGAGTAGCATAATGGCTGTGAAAAAGCACCATGTTATGCTTGCTGCCTTTCTAGGCTGGTGGAATAGACAGTGCTTTTTTTTCTTTTTAATGAGGCTTTATGTTTTTGTTTTGGTAAACCATAATGTAATTTGATTTAGATAACTGGCCGAAGCCCTAATATAAAGTAACAGAAAAACATTTTTCTGTTGTTAAAGAAAGCAAACAATGCCTCCTCTTCCCCTTCTCCCTTAGACTTCTATGTAGAATGGTGTCAAAGTTACAATGCAAAAAGTAAAAGTAGGCTGCCCTACTTCCCAAAAGGCAAGAACTGTTTCCCCTTCTTACACTTTCTACTTTTGCAAGACAGTTTAAAGCCAACTTTTGGTTTCAAGAACTGTTTTAAATTGTTCTCTGTGTTTTATTACACTTGATAGAAACTGTGGATATATACTGGTATTTAACTCTCAGTTTCAATCCACACTTGATAGCGCTGACCCTAGCCAAATTGTACAGATGTATAAAAAGCACTGACACCTCAGAAATCTTTGCTTTATCTGATGATTCAGTTGTGAGAGATGCTGCAGTTATAATACATCAGCATATTACAAGTCATAATTTGTGTTTTAATTTGCTGGCATCTGCTAGTTTTGATGTCAACCATATGGGAATCTGCATTGTCTTCTGAATTACAGGAAGATAGCAGAAAGAAAACCGAGTAAGGTTACAGAAATGTGCTATGGGAAAATGTGCTATGGGTGGAAAAGTGCACTGACCTTTAAGGGACATCAAATAGATGGTCTATGAAATTTTGTACATTGTTGGTATATTGTTTTTGAAGGGGTGGAAGATCATTTTCTGTTATGTCAGCTGGTTTTCAGATATCCATAAGGGAGTTTTTGCTATGTAATTCTCCCTCATCACAGTGGTAACAAAAAAAAGAAAAAGAAAGATTCATTGTGGAGCTTGTTCCATGCAGTTTTCAAATGTGTTCTGTGGCATTTGATCTCTAAGAAAACTGCATTGGGAAGATGCCTGTGCACTGGAAGTGGAAGCATTCTGTTCATCACTCCCCTTTTACAATCAAGTGATGTTTATTTATTTTTTAAAAATTTCTTACAGCAGAAATAACTTAGCGTTTCACAAGTGGTCTTGCCAGAAACAGGACAATGCTTGTCTGGGGAAAATACACAACTGTTTCGTAACAGTGAAAGGCAGTGATGTACGTACTGATGAAATAGATGTAGCCATTGTGAGCTTGGGATTCCTGAATGTCTCAGTGTCTCTCCCACTCTTTTCAATGCATATAAAAATATACTAACTCTGCTGTCTCCAGGGGACTTAATTCAGATTTGCAGAGGTCACTCTTGGAAGAAACATTTTCGTTGCCCTGCCTTCCCTCTGAACTTACGGCAGGCGATATTATTGGTTGCCCAAAATGAAATAGGTGAGGGACAAGGGTGAAGCTGTTGCCTGTCTCCTGAATATTTGTTTTGCCAGAACTAGGTGTTTGTAAATATGATTGTTTGAAGCTATTTTTAAAAGTTCATGAAACTTTTATGAAACATTTTATAAGAGATTGAAGAAATGTAAGGGCACAAGAAATAGAAAAAAATAATTGTGACGAGCTGTGTGATGATTTCTGTTTGATATCAACATACTTCAAATGAATGTTACTGGAACTATCAAATGCAGCTTACATATTCTTTTTCTGTGTTAAAGATTAATTTGGCACAAGTATTTACCAGTCTCCCATCTCGATTAAATTAGTCATAGTCTTTTTTTGCTTGGTGGCACATGTGTCTCATGAATCCTTAGTGTCCCAGTCAGATACATGTGAATGGCATCCAGAATTTAGGCAACCCCAACAGAATACTTCTGCAAGTGGCTTGTTTCATATTGATAATGTTTTTTTAATAAAAGCACCAGATCCATGTCCTGTAACATTGATTTTGAAGGTGGGAATGTTACCTTAATTCAGTAAGACACTGTCTTCCTGATAAAACTCTTTGGCTTTTTTACAATATATGTACATATTCAGCTACAGTATAAAATATAATAGTCACACAGAAAAAACAACCATGAACTATGATGGGGAAGAAGAGCTTTTTATTTTCCAAATGGGAACCCAAAACCATGTTGTTGAAGAGAAAAAAAAAACCCAAACCTCTTCTATCAGTCATTGTAATAGATGTAGGGTAATTTCAGGTGGAAAATACAGGGGAGGAGTGGGTGGGGGAATAGAGAAGAAAAATGTAAGGAACTTGTGTCTCAGTGGACAGGAGTTTGGAAGTATGCTTGGAAGCATGTATGTAATCTGTTCTTGAAGAACACTCTCTAAAACATAGTTCCATATATTACAATAATGCTGAAGTACTTCTTAACAAACTTTATTCCTTAAACTCTATAAGATGCAATAATTAATGATTAGCAGAGTATAAGAAACTTGAGCTTATGGTTAGTAAAACAACACTTGCTTCTCTTTTGGGCTCCATTCCTACAAAAAGAATTCTTATTGAAAATGCGTTATAAACTCTTTGGCGCTAGGGCTCCTACAAGTTATAAGTTTGGAGCAAGAAGCTGTCGTGTTATTAAATGCTCAGTCTAGGTACTTCAACAGTTCATACTCCATTAACCAAGGGCAGTAATCTGTGAAGATTTGCTATAAGCATTTAGCATATAATGGTTTGTTTCCAGTTGCAGCTGGAGGTGGGAGAGAATATTTTTGACCCAAAGAAATCTTCTAATCTAATTCTAGTCTTCAGTTATAGTGCTGTAGGATAGAATCAGTCTTTGTACTTTGCTTTGCCCAAAATATGCAGCACGTTTTCTAAATGCATGGCTAGTAGCCTGTCAACAGGACTGTAATTGGTTTATTGATATAGGCAGGAGCAAGAAGCTGAACAGCTCATGAAGTAACCCAGCTCTGTTAGAAATGACCCAGAAGTCATAGTCAGCATTAACTATTAAAGTGCCTTGCAGTATGGTATTTTTTTTTAACTTCCAAATGTCTGACTTTTTCTTTAGCTAGCATTTCATAGTGACTTCATACTCTTGTACCGTTTTGCATCTTATTTCCTCATTAAAAATTAGCAGATGCTGTTGCAATGCAGTAAAAAAAGAAACCAGAAAAGCTCATCCGTTTTTGCCATGTACTGAATATTATTCCGCTGCAGTTTTCGAGTGCAAAATCCAGGAAAACAGAAATTCTTCTGTACTGATTTGAGGCCTAATTTGTTTCTTTTCCATTGTACTATTGTGTGAGCTTGGATAGCGTCCCAATTTTTGTGACTGCTTCTGCCAAAAAATATCTTCTCTCGCGGACCACTGGGAATATAGATCTCCACTGATTTCAGCAGGACTGTGTACAGGTATAGGTGTTGGTGTGGGTGGATGTCACTGATGGCACAGGATGCTGTGTAACTGTTTCTGTAACGCACACAGAGATCTAGAGCAGTCCAGCCTTCTCTTACGCTGGTATTTAAAAATGTTACTAACACACTGAGGCTTGCAGTCAGGAGTACTTGATTTGGTATCAAACTCTGACTCAGTGTGATCTCGTATAACCTCCAGATGGCCTGAGTCGTGGAAATGCTAAAAACAGTCAGAGCCTACTTTTTTAGCTGTATGATATAAATGAGGTAAATGGCAGTGGGGCGGTATTTATTTTAATACACATCAAACTCCGTAGCAGATTCTTCAGCTAACGTTTCAACTTCCCAGTCTCTTTCCTCTGGACAGCATTTAGAATAAGTATTTCAGCATGCACAGAGGATCTTATGAATAAACTCTTAGTTTCCCACAGAACTGGAAAAATCAATATGCATCTGCCAGGCCTTGAAAATTCCCCTGCTCCTAGTGAAGGCTCCATTGCATCAAATAATACTGAAAATCATTTCAATCAAAGTTTCTGATGTGTGGTGATGGAGCACGTGTGTGTGTGTATAAATATACTTTTTTTGCCATGAGGCAAATACATATTATGAAAACAGTTTGTATACCTATTCTGTGTCTGTTGCGATCTGGTTTTCTCAACAGCAAAACTTCTTACAGAAAAAAAATCAAAGAATTGTAGGAACTTCTGCCTAAATATGTCATCTTTCTCATCAATAGGCAAGTAGAATTATTTCTAAAAGTATTTGGTGGTACTTCATGATATTGTCTTCAAAGAAAGGGTTAAAAGGAGGTATATGAAATATTTTGGGTACATAGAGGCTATTGTTTTGTTTTCCTGAGTATAGTGTTAATGAGTTTAAACCTAAGGATGTCTCCTGTCATAGCTGCAGTAAGTTCTTGTTATAGTATAGTGAGTATGATATAAATGAGACTGCAAGAATGCTTGCAGTAATTCAGCCTATTGGGTGTTTCCTAGCATTAGTATCCTACATTTAATGAGAGACCAGCTTAATTTACTTTGATTTAGGGGCAAATCTTCTGTGATGTGGAACATTATGTCAGGACTTCCTCTGTGTCAAGAGGGCAGACTCTCACCTGAGCTCTGATGCCTCAAGCGAAGATGCAGCAGCCCTGCGAATGGGGTGTCACCCCTAGCAGATCCACCTGGTATTTGTCATTGTTAGAGCCTGTATCACAGGTTCTCCCTGTTGGATGCCTTTCCTTTATGTACCCATGTGCAGGACATAACTTACCTTTGTAAGGCTGGGTTCTCTGCTCTTCCCCGTCACTACATTGCGTCTCTTGTGGTGCATTCTGTTTTCCAACCAGCAATGATTAAAAATTCTTTGAAGGGGGGCTCCCTCTAGGTGCTGTAAATGGTTTATATAAAAGCAGAAACACTGAAGAAAAAAGTTTGCAGATAATGTATGGCAAAGGTTTTGCTGCTTCACACCATGCTTCAGTTAACCATGTCACCTTGTGGAGGAACTCAAGAGTTTGTCTTTGCAATGCCCTGTGGTTAGAGCATTTCAGGCTGGACAACAGAATTTGGGAATGGTGACAATGTAAAACATTGGGTCCTACCAGCTAATGAAGAAGAGGGCTGGCAGATGTCCTGGGTCACTCTCGGCTGGGAATATGCTGGGGTATTCTACTATGTTCAAAGCAAGAGTTTCAGGTATTCTAGTTTTTGCCACTGAAATATAAAACCAGAAGAGTTCCCTTTTCCATGTGGGTAAAATATAGCATTTCATAGAAGTTGTCAGTTTATGTGGGTATATGTTTAAAGGAGTAAGTGTGATTTCAGTCAGTGCAACAATAATTAAATATGTAATTAAAAAAGAAGAAAAACTTTTAAAATTAGAAGCCTCGTTTTCCAAAGAGTTATCTAATTTCTAGGTAAAAATTCAGCCATTTGATGTGAAGGCTATTAAAAAGTATATAGAATATGCATGATTGCAGTTAAAAAATAAGTAAGTTTTTAATCAGAGTTGCTTGATTTCACAGACATCCTCTTGTTTCTCTTCCAGTGGGCATCCACGGAATGTGAAGTCTTGCTGCTTTCCTAATAGTCTATTTTATTATTTATTTATTTTTTAATCCTCTTCTCTGAATCACTGGAAGGGCCTGCTTCTGTAGCAGGGCCACTTCCTGCCTCGATTGTGGCAGTGGCTTCATGACTGTTTTTGGTGTGCTGCCTTGCAAATTCTGGTATCAAAATGAGAGCAGGGAGCTGCAAATGGCTGAGGCTGGCACTAGGCTGCAGAACCAAATGTATTAGTACAACTTCAGTGGACCGATAACAGTCAGTTACCCAATCTGACTGAGAGCTTGCTCATCTGGGTCAATTTCTATTGACTTGCTGTTTGGCTGCAAGAATGAAGTGTGGGAAGATGGTAAGACTGTCTCCTCTTTCCGTGTATAGATCAACTTGAAATGAGTGTGCCAGCACGGCTTGTTTCAGCTCCAGGCAGAGTGGTTTTGGGCTGTGGAGTACACAGAGGCATCTGACATGATGGTGTGTTAATGATAACTTCAGTCCAGTAAGGACTATTATGTAGACCTATGTGCTACTTAGAATGCTCCTCTAGTGCACTTTTATCTTCTCTATTTTAGTGAGATTTATGGTTGCTACGTGTTCTCTCCTGATTACTCAGTGACATTGGAGAAGGAAAGAGCAGTGATAGTCTACCAAGTTTATTGTGATGTGAACTTAATTTGAATTTAAATGGACATCTGTATCATTTACCTCTGGTCACCCACCAGTAGTGCTTCCACTTCAGCTGTGCGGGGCTGAGTGTGGTTTAAAAACATTGGTTTCTTTTACATGCAGACAGTTTCCTTCCTCCTACAAGGTGCCCTGTTATTTTGAAGATGGGCAGAACTGCTGCCTGGGTCTAAAGGTTTGTGGTGGCATCTGAATCAATGCTAATTCTGCAGAATCTTTTCCATGCAAGTAGCTAGTGTGTTTGACTCAAGAGCACAAGCCAGTTATGTTTCCATATGGTTGTAAACGTTTCTACATCCTTGCTGGGCTTTGCTCTCCTTCATTCTTCCTAAACCACTCCCATACCTGTGGGAGAGGAAGTAGTTCCTGAGCAGGCACAGATAACAGCTTTGTGTATTAAAGAAAACCAGTATTAATCCTGATGAGACTTACAGTGAAGGGTTCTTGCCACTGAGGCAGGTGAATGAGTTGTGGCTGCTATATGGCTGGTTTTGTCTTCTGTTTGAGATGCTCTTCTCTGACTGTATTGGCTGTTCTGGAGAAATGTTAACTTCTGACAGAGGCAAAAGGACATCTGTGGGTAGTAGTTGGTTTTGCCTTCAACTTTCTCCATCACAGAAGTTTGTATGTGTGTGATTTCTGGTGAACTCATTATCACCGAATATTCTGTATATTATTTTAAATGTCATGCCTAATAAATGACAGCTCCTTGTGGTTTTCTTGTCACTAGCAGTTGATTACTGCCTGGATAAATTACCATGCCCCTGTAAATACCTGATTCTTGTTGGCTTTGCTCTCCTTTCTGTTTGTGCTCTATTCCAGCTTGCAGAGGCTGTTCTTTCTGTTCTGTTCTCCAAGGAGCCCTTTTGTATCTCACTATGTGTCTGTGCGTGGTCTCACTCCTGTCACCTGAAATTGAAACTCAGTTGGGCTCTGTGTTTTTAGCCCCCAGGACCCCCTTCATGGTCACTGCCATGCTCAGAGAGGTACAGTTTGCTTGGCTCTGTACTGGAGTCCAGCCACCAGTCTACAGGAAAGTGAGAGGAAGTAAAAAAATCCCAAACCCAAAAGCCAACAAAACCAATCAAACAAAAATCCCCAGCACTGGCTTTTCATGTACCATTTTATAAGGGGCTTGGTACCACTTGGCAATTTTTTTCAATGTAACATGCAAGCATTTCTTCTTGAAACAGCAAGCTTCAGTGTTGATGCAAGACCTCCCAAATAACACCTGCAGAGATAATCCTTCTTTAGCTGATGTGTCAAACTATAAGCTGGTGAATATCAAAAATACACAAAACTCTGGCTTCGGTGTAAAGAATTTCACATTTGAGCTTCATTAGCAATTACTACAGGACCGGGGCATGTAGAATCAGGTGAGGTGGAATGGATGGGGCTACGATGGAGACTGCACAGTCAGCAAAGATTTGAGGGATGTGGTGTCACTTGTTTGAACCACATAGAAGACTTGTTGCTCTTGAAGCATAGGGTCTCAGTGATGGTACTTGAGGCTGGAGTATAGGACTAAAACATTAAGAACCTGGTGGTGGTTGTTGCTGTAGTATTTAGGAGCGTCCTATAAATTCCCGAGTATTTTAAGTTGAAAGTTAGTAGGACTCCTTTTTTTTGTAGTTTTGGAGAGCTATCAGAACTTCAGTAAGTACATCCTGTTTGTTTAAATCTCTTTAGTGCACTGCGGTCAGATTTTTTCATTTACTCTAACTGGCTATCCTGTTCCAGCCTACTACTGTAACATGTCTTAAAAATTACTTCAGGCAATACTTACAGAGAAAGACAGAACAATTTTGGTGTAGCTATGTTGCCAAAATTGTTCATGTGAGCAGGAATAGTCTCCTAGCTTGGAGCTTGAAGGACTGTAAGTTGGAAGGATGGACTTTGCACTGTGGAGTGAGATTGGACTTCTGCATAAATGGTGGTGAGAAAAGAAACATGTAAGTTTTTCACAGAAAGAGCAGGAGTGGAATATGCCACTTGTTCATAAAGCAGAACGTATTTAACTTTGAGAATGTAATCTTCTAAAAGTGAGTAGGTAGTCATATTTTGTCTGAATAAACCCTGCCTTGTCTTCTATTCCATCTCCATGTTGCCTTCTGGCTAGATATTTTTCTGCAGTTGTTATCAAAGCACCACTTTGGAAGCTGTCTTGTCATTGTTTCACTCTGCTTTGTTAATTGAACTTTTCTCTAGTTTAAAAACTCTCTAGCTTGAAAAAAACAAACGGAAAAAGGCAAACCAAAACAAACATGTACATAAAGATGTTTCAGAATTCACAGAAGACAAACTGTGGATCAATTATTAAGTGCCTTCCCTCTCCCTTATCCACTTCCTAGTGTAGTATTAATTTTGAATGAGCTTCCTGCATATAGAGCACAAAGGCTTTCAGCACTGTAAATGCTGGGGCTGTTACATACTTCTGCATAAGAGCAGCTCCTGTTGACTTCAGTGGGAATCACTTGGTGGCAGTTGCATAATTGGTTTGCAAGCAGTGTCTTAGGAAAAAAAAAGGGGGTGGTGGTAGTGATCTGCGGTGGGAAAGCCCAAAGAGATCTATACAAAAAACTGAAAAGACTTTCAAAAGAGCTAGAGCATTACTTCACTTGCCTGAGTAGCTAAGAGCAGACAAAAAGGGGTATACACTTGTCTAACCAAAAAAACTGGCAGAGAACAGTGGAGCCTATCAGGTAGTGTTTCTGCTATTTTGTGTCTCAGAGTAAGCATCCTGTCTGACCATTTTGATCCTTTAAAAGAAAAGTTCCTCTCAATAACAAGAGCTACTTGTAGCATTCAGAGAACGTAGCTGTTGAAACACATGGAGTTCATCCACAGCAGGCAATTGTGACTATGGTCTCTCTAGAGCAGTGATGTGCTCATATGAAGTAGTTTTACATGTGCTGAAATATCACTTAACAGTGGTTTCTGCAAGCTATATGCCTTGTCACCAGTCTGGGCAGCAAGCTGGTCACCACTGTCATTTTTTATAACTAGCGATGTATAGTACTGTATTGAGTACCAAGTCCTGCTTTTGCCAAGCATGTACATATAATAGCAGCAACTTAATGATAAATCTGTGTCTCATGGAGGTACTAATGCTCATCTGTTAAGTACCACTGCTTATGTGGTCTACCATTAGCCACATAAGAAATCACCACGTTTTATTAATGGCTTCTGAACTTTACAACATCTTAGGCTAAAGATAATGGCTTCTGCATGAAATATGTTCCATTACTGCTAATGGTGTCTTAATCGAGTAAGCTAGTGTGACAGATAAAAGAATTTCTGTAAACAAAGCATAAAAGAAGCTATGTATATAAAGCAGGCCTGAAAATTAGCTTATAGCTGAGTGGAAACTGAACATCTTGGGCAAGTTTTGCTTATGCTTTGGTGATTGATACAAGGTAAAAACAGTCTGTCTAAATGCAGAAATTGATGAATATTGCATTAATTTTCTACTGTTACTTGTTTCAGCATTTTGTGGTAATGCAGCATGAGTAGATACAGTATGTGGTAATGCCAATTGTTTCAATACTATTAAAAGTAAACAGCAAAATGTGCCTTTCCTTTTGCCTTTAAGTAAGGCTTTAAAGAAATGTAAATCTGATTCTTATTGATGGCTTTATATATATATATATATATATATATAAGGGGGAGGATTAACATTCCCAGCTCTTAGACTCATCCCACCACCTAGGGAGATGGACTTCTTTGAGCTGTTGCGCTGAATCCTTAATCTGCTAGGTTGTCATGCACCTTCTAATGAAACATTAACCTACAGAGCCAAAAATTGTTCCAAGGTTTTGGAGATGTGCTAGGCCTTGCCTTTTGACTAGATTCATTGCAAGGAAGTTCACTCTTATGTGTGTAGAAACAACGTATCAATGCACTTACCACACTATTAAAGAAGTTGAAGATAAGTTTTAATGGCAAGGAATAGAAAAAATGTTTCTTAGAAGATTGCTGTAGTCTCGATTTCTGATATCTTTGTGTGTCACTTGGCAACTTTAAAAAATACATTAATGGGCTATGTTTTGTAGGATGTGAATGATGTGATAAAAAGGCATCTTTTTGAATATTATTTAGTTTCTGGCTAAGGTCCCATGCAGGTCAAAGGTAGTCTGAAGTTTCGATGGTTTTGTCTAAGAGGGCATCTCAGGGTGGTATCTGCCAGTAAAACTAGCTTAAAACTGTGTGCCAGTGTGCAACATGAGATCATGGCTTCATGAGCCAACTTTGGGGTTGGTGAAGAGTGACATGGGAGAAAAACAACTCCATTCAGGTGATGATGTGACCAAGGGAACTTGGTAGACCATTTTGCTACTGAAATACCTAACTTTTTAAACTGCCTTGAGTTAAAGCTCTGTGGTTTCATCGAGTGCTTTCCATGTCAAACACCAGCCCTGCAATTAACATTTCGCATAATTAGTCATTTCTACACACAGGTCAAATCTGAAAAAAACCCTGTAGACTGAACAATGTCCCTTTGGAAATATTTAATCTTAATTAGCTTTAAAGTTTATGGATGTGTTATTATTTCCCTATTGTTTTCAAGGTGTAATACCTTTGATGAATTCCCCACCAAGTTAAGAAAGCATAAATAGTGAAAGGTGTGTTGAAATCCTCAGAGCTACAATTATTACAGAAGCTATGGAAATGAAGCTATTAGTACAGATAAAGGTGTCTAGTATGACCCAGTATGAGTTTGCCTGGAATGGTATTTCTACTGTACTTACTGAAGGGTGGTAAAGGAATGCTCTTTTTTCTCCCCTGAGCTTTGGAGTGAATGTGTGTCTAATGAAAACTCTGATTTAACTTGAGATAATGCCAGCATTTTGGACTTCATGGCCTCTGTAAGCTGTTATGAAATTTCAAAATGAGATCTCTCTGTACAGAGTAAGCATAGGGTGAGGTTATGAAATTATTAGTTTGTGAAATGTTCATAACAAACTATAGTCATCAGTAAGGAAACAGGGAGCAAAAGGAGTAATACTCCAAGTTTCAAAGTGAGTACTGGAAGTACTTTTGTGAGCTGTTTTAAAGGTGCCTCTGAAATTTTCAAGGAATTATTTTACTTAAATAGAATTTATAGAAGAATTAAAACATTCATTTAAGTTCAGATAAAACTACACTAATAAATTAATGTTTAAGAGAGGGGGCATTTTGTATTCAAAATAAAAGGGAGCATTCTTGGGTTTGGATACAGTGCCAGAATGAAATCTTGCAGAGGTTTGGACAGAAAGCTATTTTGAAGCTTTTATGGATGATGTGCTGTGAGGTGTTCCAGTTGAACTCCCTTTCTTCTCTCCTAGATATGTGATGTTATATTCGGGTTAAAGCATTTTCTGATACAGAGGGAACTAAAATAAAGTGGCATTGTCAAGGCAGTCCTCAAAGAACCTTTTTAGAAATGTGACAAAGGGAATATACCAGTTATCATACTGGACCAGACAAAAGGTCTGTTTAAGGTATCCTTAAAACAGTGGCCAAAGGTAGGCATCTAGTGAAAAGTGTAAGACCAAGGCTCTTAGCTCTCAGCATTTCAGAGCCAGAATTAGGATCTTTGTACTTGATATCCCTGTATGGATTTTTCTTTGTGAATTTGTATGTGTGGTCCTTGTATCTCTTAACTTCCCGAAGTACGTGACATCCAGTTGTGCGTTGTACCTTTTCCCTGTTAGTTTTGGCTTACTTTTGAGGAGAGGTGGAGCTCCAACAGGCATGTAATAAAGCATTCTGCAGCTTGGAGTAAATTAACTTTAGTGTTCATCTGCTTAGCTTCTGTGAAACCACAATGAAAATTCTGCATCTGATGAGTGCAGTAGAATGTAGAAACACCTTTTATCTGCTTCCCGCGATAGACTGCCCCTGACTTTCCCACACAATACCATTAAGAAACAAATTTTGGATGCCTTCCTTTTCAGTAGTTCAGATGGTTGAATTACAAATGTTGGAGGCGTGTCAAGTAAGCGTACCAGTCCAAGGCAACTACAGCTGGATGTCACAGATGAAAAAGATTGCTGCTGGGGAGAGGAGCTGTAAGTTTCCAGATGGTGACCTAGTTGGATCTTTACACAGCTCTTCCAATTATAACGAATTAACCATTTTCAGCCCAGGTCATGTTTAACAGCAATGTATGTAGTTGGTAGCTTTTATTTGGGATTGCAGTTTTCTGCAGTTCTGTCCTTTTTCATCCTCTCTTCCCCTTGCCTTACAAAAGCAAGAAACAAGCAAGCCTACACTGCCCAAATTCTTGTCTAATTCTGTCATTGGTTATTGTGGATCTTTATTCAGTAATAAAATAATGTAGGAGGGATGAGAATTCTGTGATGGTCAGGTGGATCTGAAGGGTGTTCTCAGGCAGGCACCAGGCTGATGACTGTGTTGGAACACTTTAGCTTTAACATAACTCAAATGTAGCACTTACAAGATTTCCTCCCAAAATAATGGCTAAATTCCTTGCTTGTCTGGGCCATAAGCAAATCTGGCTTTTGGGGAGTACTGCCTGCTGCCTAGGCTTTCTTTAAAGCCAAGTCCAGTGTTGTGCCAAGAGTATGATTTGAAGATTTGCGTAAGATAAATTAGTAGCCAGACTGTACAGTGAGGGTCATCAGTGCTGTATAAGGACGATATCCTCAAGTCCCTAAGGTTGTACTGTAGCCTGAGCAAATTCTTTAATCAAGACAAATTTATATAAGTCATCTTAGGTTATACCACAGCTTTTGACATCTGATACATAAAATGTGAGACTCTTGTGGTTCACTTGCATAATAGTCATGGGAAGGGAGGAAGAATGTAAGTGGCATGGATGACTACTACTATTTATTGGCTGACAAAGAGAAGACTAGAGGTAGTCAAGATGGCAACATAGCTTAATAGTATGATTCTGGCCAAAAATAGTATCAGATCCTTTAAAGCTAGCTGATGATGCAGTGAGTGACTTCAGATTTAAGCTAGTTTACTAGGCTTGGAGGAGGAGAGGAAGAATAAGCTTACAGAGTTCTAAGACTTTTTGTTTTACTAAGAAATAATAAATGAGTACTTCTGAAAGCTTTTGTAAATTGTTGTTCCCAGGGCCCACTTCTGTGATCTGATCCCATTGGGAACTGGATTTCCAGGCAAACAATTTTTAGTCTAAATTCCTGTTGCTATAGGAAATATTAAAGGCCTGAGAAAACAGTTTGGTAGCTGCTCATCCTGAAACCTGGTTTATTTGCTGCGTGGGTATCTATTTTAGAAGTACTTCAATGAGAACTTGGACAATGGAGCTAAACACTTTAAGACTTAACACTTAAAGGTGTGTTTGGGTTTTTTTTTTTGTTTTTTTTTTGGGGTGGGGTTGATAGTTTTGATTTTTCATAAGTTTTTGGGTGTGTTTTTTTTTCTTTTTGGAGAAGTATTTTTGTTATATGTAAAGTAATTGCATTAATTCCTATTTTCTGAGCAGCAGCAAAGAGTTGTTCCTTCTCTGCTCCCTGTCCCTTGGTGCTTTCTGTATGACTATGTTCTGCATCATTCCCCAGTCTTTGGTATGATAGATTCTACTGAATGAGAAACAAAACTATCTGCAAGCTGGATTTTATGCTTTAGGCTAGGTGTAACTGCTAGAAAATGGGGTGCATATATATATTTTTTTTTTTCCTCCCTGTGTCGTGTCCCCTCCTCCCCCCCCCCGTTTTGTTTTTTTTACTTCTTCATATGCTACTGCGGAGGCTCATTGAAAAGGGCAGCTTTTGCTTTTGTCAGCCAGAATCTGTTTTTGCAGTAAGGGGTCCCTGTTAGGGAAACCTTTTCCTGCTATCTTTCTTTCCACAGGATAGCAGGCATAAGGACTGCCCTGCTGCCTGCGCCGCTGACAGCCATGCATTCTCTGTTCTTCCTGCCCCAGCTGCTGCTCCTCAGCCTGATTGAGAGAGCATAAATTAAAATACAAAGGTCTCCTGTGGCCACTTTTGGCTGACAGTGCAATGGCAGATCAGAGCTTCCTACATCATCTTCACTTGACTTTCTTCTTTTTCAAGAACTTCCCTTGCATTTGTATCAGTCACAGTCTTTTACCACTGGGCTGAATAGGACAGCAATCCAGTCACTCCAGATGTTTTATGTACTTGAGTGACTGGAGCAGTTTCTGGAGAAAAAGAATTAGCAATAGGGGTTTCACCAGAAGCTCAAATCTTTTTCCTTTTTATACTGCCTGGAGAAGAGGGACTATTTTTGTGCTTTTATGGTTGCTGAAGATACAGGGCTAATTCCTGTTCTCACCTCCCCATGAAGGCAGGCAATGTGTTAGGAATGGTAGAACCATTGTGTTGCCATTGTATGCGTGTGTGACTGAGGGCACAACAGTGAGCAGAGGGTTTTCTTTGATGGGTTTTTATTTTCTTGAAACCTGGTGTCTTACAGTGTTCATATGGGAGGTGGGGGTTAATTCCCAGAGGGCAGAGAGGGATCTACTTGGCAGTGGGATGGAATGCTAGAAAATTGTCTATGTAGTTTTCTTGACCCAACTGCGTATGTGTTTTGGGGGGGGGGGGGGGGTTTTTTTTTTTTTACTTGTGGGGTGTTTGAGTTAAGTTTGGGCTTG
>NDXB01015539.1:12933-23353 GCA_002631895.1 Agapornis roseicollis | reverse complement strand
TTTAATTGGGTTTTCCTTTGTTGTTTTTTTTTTTTTTTTTTTTGTGAGCTCCTGTTGCTGGACTTTCTTGTGTGTTCAGAAGATCAGCTTTGTGTAAGGCTCCCCCTGGCCTTCCCTGCCTCATTAAATAAATAACATTTCCCTGAACTTTTGGCATACCTTTGTTTGTGTTATCCTTTAAAGGTGAGGAAGAGGACTGAGCAGCAGGTTTGCATCCTCTTCCTCTTTAATACCATGACTAACAAACAGTTGTTAAAGAGTTTGTGAGGGTACCTTTGATATTCATGCTAGTCTCTTCTGCAGGCTGGAAAATCAGCAAACAGGAACAATACCCGAAGTGCTTGGTAGACTGTAATTGCCTACTTGTCACACTGTGATTTGCAAACACTGTAGAAACAATATAAGCAGCATTGGTGTTTTTTGTTTGGTTTTTTTGGGTGTTTTTTGGTGGTTTTTTTGTCTGTTTGTTTTTCTTCTTTTGAGTAATGTTTTTCCACCTTCAGTTATGAGCCGTGCACATTTGTTACAGCTTCCTGTCTAGTATGAGCTGGAGAGACTTTTAGCAGTAGCTCTGTGTGAGAGAGGCAATGTGTAACTACAATGTACAATTCATTATTCTGTAAACTGATAGCGGTATGATTCAGCTGACAGGTTTTGAGCTTGCTGGCATGGCCCTTTCACAACATAAGACACTTTGTTAATTTAATAGTGTGCTAGGTGATTGCTGTGCTTTCAAACACCCTGCTGATATCTTGAGTTTTGTGATGTTTGGTTTGAATTGACTGCACTAGCCTGTGTTTCCTGTGGGTACTAGGGCAGGTGCTGAAATAATAGACATAATTATGCTCCTCCTTCTGACCAAGCATGTTCTTGAAATGTCACTCCAAGTGCAATAATGAAGAGTGAGTTACTAACAACATTCTGCTTTGCTTCTGGAGCTTGGTTTTCCTTTCTGAAATGAGTTCTCTGGAAGCCAGTGGGAAGTGGGGGACTTCTTAAGAAAGAATGGTGCATACAACTGTTGGGTGCAGTGTGGTTTTGGTGGGGCTTTCTGTGGGTGAGGTCTTTTCTGTTTGTTGGTTTGTTGTATTGTAGTTGTTGGGACTGATCAGCCCACCCCTCCCTGGACCCTATCAGGTTTTTCATGGGAGCTTGGGAAACAACTGCTGATATATTAACGTCAGGGCATTGAAAAGTATTGTTCAAAAGGGTACCTTGTTCTGTTTCCTCTGCTTCCTACTGCAGTGAAGCTGGCCTGGTTTGTGTATTAAGAAGCCAATTATTCTAAGATTGGAGCTCTCTTATGGGCTATGGACAAGCACAGTGGAAACTTGCCTAGAATTTGGTCAGCTTTTGGACTGGAACAATAGGTTTTGGTTTGGTGTGACTTGCTGTTGGCAGTGCTTCGCTCAGAATTTGGTAGGCTATGCAAGATAGTTGGCTAGTTAGAATACACTTGCATTAAGAATATTTTTTTGGCATTTAAACAACATGTGTTTTCATGCTGTAAGTAAAGCCCTTGACTGATCCTACATTCCTAAAAAGCAGTGTACTTCAGAGGTACCTGTGGAAAAACAGAGATTTAGTTTTGAGCTGTTACTGAAAAACTAATCCTATGCTCCAAAATATAAGGAGTTGTGGATTCTTTGCTCCATTGAATGAAATATGACTGGTGTGACCTAGTTTATTTGCATATTTAACATACTGGATAGTTTCTGTCTTTTTATTGCTTGTTTCCTAGGAAACAAATGCCCTAGTATAGCAGAGAACAGCTATTGTATAGAGACTGCTGTCTCTCTGAAGCATTGTTCTTTTGTAGGTGGAAAGATTTAAATGGCAAAGAGTTGGAGTTTTCAAAAATATCTGTATTAACCAAAATAGCACAAGTGTGTGTTTCACACTGCTGTGCAACTCCTCAATATATGTATATTTTCCTCAGTAGGAGTATCCGTGTTGTAATGGCTTATCTGGTAAAGCTACTATACGTGTTCCCGTTCAAGGCATGCTAAAAGAAACTGAATGAGTAACTAATAAATATTTGTATCTCTCATCTCTGAGCACTATGCAGATACATATTTGTAAAACTTATTTTATTTTGAATTATCTGGAACAGAAATGATAATGCAGATTTTGAGGTTAAAGTGAACTTCAGGGAATGGTATTTGTGTTAGTGGAGTAAGTCAAGAGAGGTAAGAAACCTTTCATTAAATGTTCAGTTTGTCATGCTGCTGGTTTTCGTTGTGTGATTGAGATTTTTTTTAATGTTTTGGTCTAATGTTTATTGTTGCAACATTAGAAAAACAGGTGTAATTGCTGCAATATTAATTTTGAAGCTGTGATTGTAAAGGAATGGTTTTGGGATTGTTAATGCTGAATCTGATTGAGTGGCGAAAGAAAACTCAACAGAAACTGGCTCACTGGTTGACCTGGCTGGTTAACTGATGAGAATGGTGGTGGGGGAGTGATGTTGAGATTTGGGAATACTGTCCAAATTTTCAGAGAGAGAATAAGGGGGATCTATGAGTTTTTGGTAGTATGTGACAAATAGGGATAATTTCTTTGCTTTGAAAGTGCTGTGCAGTTCCCCTTTTGTCTTTCTACACTGGCTTCAAGAACTGTCATGTAGGGACCAATGATCAATGGTACAAGGAACCTAAAGGTGTACCTCTTGTAATTTTGTGACTTTGCACTGCTTGAACTGTGCATGTAGCATCTGAGTTGTGTGGTTTGTATGGTGCTGTGGCTGTGGCTTGCTGTGGGTGGGTGATCCTGCCCCTATGTGCATACAGGTGCTCAAGGAGATAAATAGCTTGTTTGTGTCTTCACAATTTGCTAGTTCATGTTGTTTCAGGTTTTGGTAGCTGTTTTGATGGTTTTCTCTTAGTCTAGAATGTGTTGGGAAAGGAGTAGTGACAGAATGAGAAATCCACATAGCTCCATGATTCCCTGCCAGAGCTTCGTCTTGCACCACTTTATTCAGCCTGAGGGAAGGACAGGTAGCTAATAGCAGCAGTGTATGATCATGAGCCTTCTACAAAGGTTAGCAAAATAAGTGGATGTGCTAGGGAATAGAGCTTAGTTTGTTACTGCTTTGGGGTTTGGAATCCATCAGAGCTAATCCTTTGTCCATATTTGCCAGTAATATAGATATAATGGATGCTTACAGCCTTCCCTAAGGGTTAAAGCTTTCAAAAGGCTAAACATCTTTTGATAATAAACTGCAGTGCAGGCTCTTGCTAAGGTGTGTGGTGGTTTGTTTTTTGTGGGTTTTTTTGGGCAAAGGGAGAGTGAAGCAGAGTGAAGACCTAATCAAGTACATCTCCAGCAGTCTAGAAGCTTAGCCATCTGGCAGTGGCAAGGCCTTCTAGATGATAGAACTATGAATCTGTGATGCTGGGCTGCTGCTGGAGGCTGGAGAGAGTTCTGTTGAGCTCCGTTGAGCAGAGTGGCTCTTTTGTGGCTGCTGCCTCGGCTATTACAGTTATTACAGTTGTGCACAGTATGAAGGTGTTGCAGAGCTTTTGGTTTAGCTTTGAGCAAGTGCAATCACAAGTCTGTGAAAGGTCACTGTTTCAATGGCATATGTGTGATCTGATGAAGTTCAGACCACCGCTGTATGTCATTTGGGGCACTTTTATACATCCCTAAGTATTATTCACAAGTTTTTCCTGCTTAGTGTTGGGGAAGTGGCAGTACAGTCTTCATGGTGCCTTCCAAAGCTAAGGTATCCAAGGTAATAATGGAATAATTTAGGTTGGAAAAGACCTTTAAGATCATTGGGTCTAACTGTAACCCTGACACTACCAAGTCCACCACTAAACTGTGTCCTGAAGTGCTGCATCTATACATTCCTTCCTGGTGGATTCCTGGGACAGCATATTTTATGAAGGAAAGGAAATAATGACTTTTCTTAAGAAAAATAGTAGAAAGCAACTTAAGGTTTCAACACAAAACATAAACCCCTAGTTCTCACACAGTTAAGACATCTAGAGTAGTTCTTTCAACAATAAGGACTGCAGAAAGGGAGAGAAAAATAGATCTGTGTCATAGATCTCTTGAAATAGTACAATATCTAAATTACATGGCTTATGCAAGTCAACTGAACCATCCTTTTTCATATAAAACAATTGGCACATGAATGAGCAAACCATTCTTGAGAAGCTGCTGGTTAGCTTGCTGTTTGCCTGCTGACTGTGGGGGAGAGTACTGGCAAGAACTCTGAGCCTTTGACTGTTCAGTTATTAGTACCCATGGATGCATAAACTCTAACACTGTACAAATGACCAAACATCTGGCAGGAAGGATGTTCCTTGCTATTCCACCTGATATTAAGTTAAAGCCTGTGAGCAGTGACTGTGGCAAGTTCTGTAGCATACCATGTCAATGAGTCCCTGTTCTATAGGTACATTAGTTAATGCTGTTACAAATGCTCTTTTTTAGTTTTTCTTTCAAATATTCAGTGCTCTCCTCTTCCCAAACCTGATGCTTGGGGAGGTCACTTTCCCTGGTCACTTCTTGAGAGAACATTTGAGGAGGTTGTGATGAGTAAGCGACAATTACAAATAGGGCTGTAACTCCTCTCTGTACATTAAGCATTCATGTCTGTGGGATCTTTAATACTTTATTTCTGTCACGTACTTAGTGTGGTTTTTTTTTTTAATAGGACATGGTATGCACATCCATTGCTGCTCTCAGGGCATTTGTATGCAAGTATAAAACCTCTGAAGTGTAGTGTATTTGAGGTGCCTATGTAAAGCAGCACTTGATTGTGTGTGTGAATGCAAAGTAAAGGCATTCCGCTGTAAAACAACCAACTTTGTCACTTAGGGCAAGATCTTGACTCTTGTAGAAAATGCACGTGTAACTCTTAAAAAGAGTTCATTACATAACTAGAGCATCTGGTTGCTGTTATTAAAATCAACACTCACAATAAAAGCCAAAAACCTATAGAGTTGTCCTTGTATGTTACCATCATCCTAGGTGTTCTACAGTGGGTAGTGTGAATTGCAGCAGCTCTTATGCAGCATTAGGATACTCTACCCTTAGCTGAAAGTTACAACTGAGTTTAGTTTTACTATGCTTGTCATCATATATTTAATGACATGAGCATAGGAAATTTTATCAATTTTTTATTTGTTTATTTTTTAAGTTCAGCTTTGAATATCTGGGCTACATCTCTGGTTAGGAGGGGGCAGATGTCTACAAAAAGAAGCAGTCACTCTAAATGTCATTCCACCTTGGTGGCTGTATTGTAGGATGATTTCCCTTTGCTTATCTTTCTTTTTATTACCTACTGTATCTTGATGAGAACCAAAAGGAAGCCGGTTTGCATGAGCTGTTTTCCTAGTGTACATACATAGTTCAGGCCATGGAGAAGCCAGCTGGGCACTTAGAAATGTGGAAAATGGTATTGTAGCATAATCACAGGCAGTTTCTGAAATCTTAAGATTTCTTACCACTGCTAAAATTAACTTTTCTCTAAGGTTTTGGAAGCCAGATGCTCTGAGGAAATGAAGCGGGTCTCCAGCTAATAAAACAGTATCAAGCAGTGAGGGCTGCCTCCCCCTTGTTGATGTAGACTGGCACTGATGGTGTGGGATTGTATTCTCACAACACCTCTAGTGTTGGTGGGGTCCGATGGCATGGAGTGAATTGCATGTGGCAGTGCTTACTGGGAAAGATTGTGTACCTCACTGAGCTTCCCTCTAGGGTGTTGAAGGGATTTGAGACATAGTGGTGTGATAAGCAGAAAATAAGAACTTTTCTTGAGTGTGCTGATTCTCTGTATTTTCTTCATCACTGATTACTCTCTGTCGATGAAACCCTTAGTTGTGCTAAATACTGTGTGTGCAAAATAAATGCTTTAGCATTGCATCTAGATTATTGTCAAGTATGTTCTAGTCCCTGCAGAATGGATCCACAAGACAGCAATTAGGTGTGAATTATATGTCTGATGCTTTAATTCAAAGTACTTCTTTATTAAGAAGTTCTAAATCTTCATGTAATGATACTGGGGTTTTTTTCCTGTGCTTCCAGTTACATTCAGTAACTACTTGCGGAGCAAAATAGGAAAACCTGTTCCTTTTAATGATGCTTAGTTTGAGGAGCATCTTTATTTCTTGAAAAATTTCAGTGACTTTCAGCTGGGTGTCATATGTAACATGCATACAGGGTGTGTTGCTTGCTTGTTTGTTTGCTTCTCCTTTAAAAACCTGAATAATTCATAGTTCAGTTCAGGAACAGCTAAAGAAAGAGTAGTGCTAATGCCTTGGGGAAGAGGCAGCTTCTGTCCCCCGGTGAAACAGGAATGAGCAATGGAAGGAAGATCTGAAGCTTAAGATCTGTAGCTGATGGAAAAATTATTTGCATAACCACAGACTGAACCCTGTCTGGGGAGGATGTCAGTATGCACATGTATGACCTTTGAAAGGAAAATCAGGATCAAGTGTAAGAGAATGTAGTGGAGCTGCTCTGTGCTGTCACAGTTTTTTTACTTGCTAGCTAAATGCAATGGTGCAGTGAATTTGAAGCAGTAGGAACTTAAAAAGGCTTCTTTTGCATGCAGATGTAATAATTTGTGGATGTTTGACAAGTTCATTGAAGATTGTGGTTTTTAATGGGAGTATTAAATCTTTTTTGCTATAGTTGCTTTTTAGCTGCCTGTAGTTTCTGCTTGTCTTCAGCTGTTTTTTTCTTCATTTAATGCAAGTTGCTTGCTGCAGGACTGCATAATCCTTTTTTTTCTCAAGTAAATTGCTGTGTATGAATGTAATTACACAATGAGCTTTCATTCTGTTGCTTGCTTCATTTCAATAAATCAGCAGTTCCTCATAACAGCACTGAAGTGCTGGCATTTACAGGATTTGCAGCCTGCTTTGAGGGTTTTTTTTCAAATGTGACCTGCATTTTTAGTTTATACGTTAGAAGTAGAGTTGAATGATCTGCAGAGTAACGCCTGCTTTTGGTTATTTTGGCATGAAATTCCTTGGGAATTTTTTTAGCATTGCATTACTGCTTGATTTTTCTTTTGCAACAGCAACTAATGCATGAATGAGATAGGAGGACCTTCCTGCCCTATCTCTATACAAGATTATCCTTAGCAGTGTTGCAGGGAAGAGAGAATTGGTGTTTTGAACTTACTGCACCCATACTGTGTTTATCAGTTCTTGATAGGTAAATATGGCAAACTGTTGTCATGGTTTAAGCCCAGCTGATAACTCAGAACCATGCAGCAGTTCACTCACTCCCTGCTTTCTTCCCCCAACTCCTGGTGGGATGGGAGGAGAATTGAAGAATGTATATCTGATGTGTTAAGAACAGTCCGGTAACTAAAGTATAATATAATGCTACTACTACTACTGATAAGGGAAATAACAAGGGGAGAGAATACAAAACTGAAAGGGGAAAGGAAAAAAACCAGCAAATACAAGGTGATGCACAATACAGTTGCTCACCACTTGCCAATCGAGAGTCTGACCTGAGCAGCGATCTGAGTCTTCCAGGTGACTCTCCCCCATTTATGTACTGGGCATAACATGCTGTGGTATGAAATACCCCTTTGGCTACTTCGGATCAAGTGTCCTGTCTCTGCTTCCTCCCAGCTTTTTGTGCCCCTCCTCACTGGCAGAGCATGTGAGACTGCTAGTAGCTTGGAAGGTTAATGCTGGTTCTTGAGCAGTACCAATCTCAGTTTATCTCATCACCTGTTCTGATGAAGTGTGTAGTACATGAATTAAATGCATGAACGTTGCGAAGGGAATAGGTAGCCCTTTCACTTTTATTAGCTTTTTAAATGGATCAGGGGCACCCAAACCTACTGAAGATGATGTATAATCTTTGTGTTCTGCCTGTACTTTGAGTGTAGGGTGGTTGATGTTTGTGCCTTATACATGAGTCACTGTCTTCCAATGCTTCCTTGATTACCCTCAAACACTGCGTTCCTACCCTGTTCTTAGGAATGTGCTCTGTGTTTGGAATTAAATGTGACCCTATGCTTTTGAAGAAGCAGATGGACATAATCTTGCTGCAAAGATTGTTTTGTTGCTAGTTCATCCATGATCATGATACATTTCTTTTCAGATATGTGGAGATGTACTGGCACTGAAGCTGTTGAAAGCCAATTTTACGTGACAGCATAATAGTAAATTTAGGTGAATGCTTTTAAAATCTTTAACAAGAGTTGAGATTCAATGCTGTAATTTTTTCTTGGCTTGTGTTTCAAAGAATTTGCTTTCTACCTTCTTTGAGTAATCTGTAGGGAAACAAAGCAGTTTGAAGATCAGCAAACAAGTGCTGATCAAAATACATTTATAGCAGCTAGTCATAAAGATCTAGTCATTTTCTAACAATAGATTTGTTGCTGAATCTAAGTATTGTTCTCCAGTATTCATGTATTTGAGATGATTTATTCATACATTTGGAAATATTGCTGTGCTCCAGTCCTGTGCTTATTGATCAAGTTGAAGTGTACGTATCAGCACTGAAGATTGAGCTTTTAATACAAAGATCATGAAGCATCCATTTCCTTATCTCCATGAGGGGAGCTTCCTCAAGCTGGCAGTCCCCGGGCTGCTCTGCTACTGCTTTGCTACACCACAATGACGGTGGCTAGGGAGATGTAGCAGCAGTAGCAGGCAGGGGGATAGGCTTTCCTGAATTCCCCTTCTTACAGAAACAGTTTTCTGTTTCAGAGGCTTTGCTTTATGGAAATTCAGTGTGATAGTAACAGAGAATGAAACCTACAAAGCATGTGATTTGAAAAACTGAAGTTCATCAAGTTTATCATGATAATTTGTGACTCGAAAACCTTTTTCAAGTGGATTTATGCTGCACATTATACCTTAAGTAGAGATAGCTGTTGCTCTGGATAATGTGTCTACTGCTGTGGATCTTAATTCAACTGGTAACCAAAGGGTAGGTTAAAGTATTTTAGAATTGATGCACTTTCAGAAAGGGATTAACATGGGAAAACTTAACACGTTTGAAAAAAGTGTTGGTTTGCAGATGAGCCGGGATCTGGGGCTTTGGGTGTGGTGGCGGTTTCTTGTTTGGTTGGAGGGGTTTTTTTGTCCTTGTAAGTGGGCAGCTCACTTATAAGTGGGATTATTTTAGCCCTTTGGGTTACGGTATTGTAAAGTATTGTGAATGTCTACTTTGTATAGGAGTTCTTAAGATGCAGCACGGAGAAGCAGTTTGCTGGGTGCACTGGATATACAGCTGTTCCCACTGTCTCTCCCGCAATACTATTGACAGAACCACAGACACTCAATATATAATCAGTTTGGATGATGAAACCCTACGTGGTTACTTTGCTGTTAGGTATTGAAGAGCTGTAAACAGGGGGTGCTGAAGGTTGGAGAGGATTTAAAAAAATACTTGCGCAACTCCTGCCTTCATCTTTGCTCACTATTGGAGTGATGAAATACAAAACAATTATAAGCTAATTTAAATCTGGGAAGAAAGATGAAATTGATGGAGGTTAGCCAAAGCATCTCTTAATAGGGTATATTTCTGGAGAGTAGACTGGTGCCTTTCATGCTGCCCAATGCCATAAAGGGCCTCTGGAGGCCAAGTGTCCCAGTGGCTAACTCAGACTGATTTAATTGGGCTGATGTCTGGGGATTGTCATGAAGCAATATATCTCTCCAGCTTAGAGATGGGAGGATAACACTGCCATTCAGTAGGCCGCTTTGTCACCCAGCTCTTTATTTGACACAGCAAGATCTTCTGGATAAGAGGAAAGGTGAGGTGAGCACAGTCTTATGCCATCTGGTGCCAGTAACAAAAACTGTAGTGGTTTGGGTTGATCAGTGTTGGATGCAAAGCACTCCAGGTAGCCCAAGAGTGCCTTGCTCACTCACCCACTGCAGGCTTGGCACCCAGACAGCTCCTGCTCCATCCTTATTGTAATTTTCTTTTGTTCCTGCAGAACAAAACCAGGCTGTTGTCATGCATACTGTGTCCTTCCTTCTCAACTGAGTGCAATGCTAATAAAAAGTACTTATTAATCATGTATGTGACTACACAAAGTGATCGCTTCATAATTCTTGGACCAGAACCTGGTGGCTTGTGAAGATAATTTCCCTCAGTACTGGTTAACATGTGTGGCTCTGTATAAGACACATTTCATAACCCTTGCTGAAAGGGTCCAGTGGTGGGATCAAGTTACTGTTGTTTCTTCTCACTTACATAATTTTGGTGCATTGCATTGCACATTTTTGTTTAAAGGCTTATAGCCAATTTTGTATATGAGACTTAAATTTGGAGGACTTGTCATCAGTTCTAACATGTTAATGGTTCAAGTATAGTGCCCAATCAACACTTTATTCAGTTTTAGTTAAGATGATTTTCTGTCTGGCAGTTTTTAAATTGCCAGTCATCACTTCAGAAGTGGGCATTCAGCTTTTTTTTTTTTTTTTTT
>NDXB01015539.1:2327-12838 GCA_002631895.1 Agapornis roseicollis | reverse complement strand
TTTTTTTTTTTTTTTTTTTTTTTTTTATGGAATCTGATTAATTTGATTGTACAATTTCTGAGGTTATTGCTCCTTCTGTAAGCACATGGAAAGAGGGACAGCTCACTTCATCTAGCTGTGTTGTTACTGTCCTAGTGGCTGTGACAAATTGTTTCAACTCTCCTGCACTTGTGGGGGAAAAAATGAAACATAAACATAGACTTGATGCAAAGGTCTGGTTTTATTTGATAAAACGTGGTTTGTTTTGAACTTTCACTTGTCAGCAGCACTGTTAGCTTGACATTTTGATGCATGGTCTGTTTCTGAGAGCTCTTGAGTTGAAATAAAACATGCTAAGGGATTCTATTTTGTATTGTATGTGGTCTTGCTTCTGGAGTTGAGACAGCTCTTCCATGCAGTTCCTTGCTTCAACCAGTAATATCTGTGACTATTTGAAACTAGATTTTGGTTGCGTGGGTTTTGACAGTAATATTAAGTTTTTGCTGACCTGCTGGTAAGAATACAGTAGAAGTAAGGGGCTAAATGTGTTATTCCCTCCTCCTTCCTCTCTAAAAATTCTGAAAACCATTGGTCCACATCTGCAATATTGTTGGGAGCTGCAATATTTACTGGGAAGAAAATGAATATGTACCTTTGACTATGAGCAGTGTTGGGAGCTCTCACTAGGAACACATTGCCCAAAGGGGTGTAGTAAGAACCTGTCACAGAGGATCTTGTTGTACAGACAGGGGCTCCGAGCAGAGTTCTGATTTGTCCTCTTCTAGAACTTGAAAAGGGGATGGTAGAGCTAAGAGTAACCAAAGGAAAGCTGCAGCAAAGCAGTGGGCTTCAGTTAGCAAGAGGTCTATGCTCTTGAGTTATTAGTTGAATATGGGAGGAAGTGGCCTGGCTTTCAAAAGAAACTGCTGGCAGAGTACTGCTTGATACTTGGCTCTGACACATTCCCAGTGATATGAATAGACTTCTTATATTGCAGCACGTAAGAAGGATGAGAATGTGAATCTACTACAGCAGTTGGTGAAAACAACATATGTTTAATTTTATGAAGACTTAGACAGATGGTGACCCATAGGATAATTATATAACAGCCAAAATTCTTTTAACAAATCTTTTTATAATAGCTGTGATAATTACTCATAAGTAGCCAGTCATTTAAGTCTTCTATTTCAAAAATAGTACAGGGATGTAATTTAGCCTCACACAAACTCTAGGGTGAATTTCTTCTTTAGGTTATTTTTTTTTAATGTGGTATCTTCGGCCTTCTCTTGCTCTCCACAAAAAGCCCAACTGAGGCCATGCTTCTGTCCAGTCAGGAGAAACATATGTCACCTCTCCCTTACATTTGCCTCTTTCAGGGTTATTTTCTTTGTCTCCGTGGACTCTGTGTTTTACTCCTCCTAATCTCTGTCTGCTGGGTTTAACATTCCTGTAAGAAACTGGTTACTGCATGTTGCCCTGTATTTTGCCTGGGAGGAATGGAGTACAGAATTAAGGTCTGTTTTCTGGGAACTGCTGGCTTTCATCCAAGATTTTATCCCCGTTTCTTTAGCTGTTATCTTGGCTATTGCTTGCATGACTCTTGAGTGGACTGGAAAGCTGTGTATATTACTGAAAGAAAGTCTTTACGACTGGGAATGAGCTGGACAGCTACTTCTGAGGCATCTGTGAGCAGCCTTTGACCTACCAGTGGCCCCATTTGATCTGACAGCAAGACAAACTGTCTGCTAGCAAGGACAGTTGCCTTTTGTTGCAGATTTTCAGGAATGGATTTAATAATCAATGTCTTTTCTTCCCTATCTAAGTCTAAGCTTTTCAGTATCCAGTAACTCATAACCCATCTGCTTTCTGTGTCCAAAAGGCAGTTTGCCAGCTCTGTAAAAGCCACAGATTGCTCCTTGACTGGCATTACCCTGGGTGGAAGGGGCAGAGAGAAGCTTTTTCTTGCTTGTTATTATATCATGTTCATGCTAATCTCTGCAATTTCTGTTAAAGGTAGTATGCAGGACAGGGATTCAGCTACAGGTGATGTTAAGTAGGTTGGCCAGGATTAAGGAGTTGTGAAAAGTGAAGATGGATAGAATTCTGCCAACACGGTATTTCAAGTGATGCTAACCAAAAATAGAAGCATATATTGAGCATTGGCCAATTTATCTGCAAAGTGTGCTTCTTATTTAAAGGCCTCTTTGTGTGAAACTCTACTCCTTTGCTTCCCCAAAGGAAGCATTGATAGCTTCCTTGCAAGCCATGGACCTATACCAACCAAAACAGATTAGGATTTGAAAAAGTAATTATAGGAAATACAGCAGCAAAAGTTCTTCAGTAAATGCCACTACAGTTTCCCAGCTGGAGAAGTACTAATAGTGAGTTCCTCTGGGACACCACACTTCATTCTCAGTGGTAGATGAGTCAGTCTGGCCCTTGACAATTTTTCTTAAGTTACAGAAAAGTTCCTCATAGCAAGAGCAGCTCAGGACTGCAAAGTAGTTGAGGGAGCTTGTGTTAGCCAGGTCATTACTCTTGAGTGTCTTATCATGTGACCCTATCCATAGAGTAACTTTCTTTCATGCTGTTTTACAACAGTGTGAGCCCTAAACAAATCCTCTTGAGCAGTCAGCTGGAAGCTGATCAAAGGCTTCTGCTTGCCAGGGTTGTATCTGTCCAGGCAAGGATCCTCGAAGCTGTGCATCCACCTGTGAAAGCACAGATGGGGAATGTATTCTGGGGTTTTGGGGAAGGGAGAGAGGGGAGAAGAGGCTCTTCGGCAACTTTTGTAGGTTGCCATATTAAACTATTTCAGTAACAGTACATGAAGGAAAAATTCCATTTCTAAAGTTAACCAACACTGAGAATTTATTAGTTAAGAAATGCCAGTTTGTTAAAGTTTACCAAGAAAGCATCTTAAATTTTACTTCTTATTTGATTTTAGGAAAAAGCATTCCCCTGGCTTCCTTGTTATTCCACTGTAGAATTGTTTGCTTGACTGGTAATGTGGTTTATTTCCTTGCTCTGTATGTAAAAGATTCAGATCAGATTTAGCCCCTGGCTTAAGCAAATTGAGAAATTAAACAGAACAGGATATCTAGCATCCTAAGCAAGTTTCCAAGCAGCTAAGTTCTTCATTACTCTGTGGTGATAACTTTCATGATTATCCGTGAAAGAAATCTTTTGATTTTTTGATTTAGATGGTAAACCTTTTTTTAAGTTGCAGGGTAGTAAAATGTCTTGCCTTCCATGTCTAATATGTTGGGGTTTTTTTGCTTTAAAACTTTAAAATGTTCTTTCACATTATCCATTTGAGCTTTTAGCTCATTTCTAGACTGTCTTTTTGCATGTAAACAGTGTATGACCTGAGTCTTAACTGTAGAGTCATTCTGAATCAGCAGTGTCAGCAGGCTGCTGTCTTTTCTTACCTGTGCAAGGCATTGTAGCTGCTTTTAATGCAGTTGACCAGTGAATTACTGTTGAAGCCCTGCAAATGCCGGTTTGTGTAGAGCTCATTCTTGATTCAGAGGTCTTCGCCATAAAAATTACAGTTTCTTGTGATGGGTCTCAGCTTCTCTGTTCATCAACCCCCAACTATCCTTGCCCCCAGTGCTCCATGTGGTTTGTCCTCTCACTCGTTTTTATGTACATCTACTAAGAGCAATGTGGCTGATAATGTGTATTTAATATACATACTCAAGGATTGAAAACTGCATTATGTGGAAGGGCAGTGAGATTTCCATCTCAGGTTTAAATTATTTTATGTCATTTTTTCCTATTTTTTAGTATTTTTTCTTTTCCTTCCCAATTTGTCAGGACTGGTAGGTTTTTATTGAACATCTGTTCAATAAAGTGGTATTCCAAGATGATCAAAATCGATATTTCTAAAACAGTGGTATAAATAACTACATTCCTTTTACAATGGAGACCTGCTCCTGACCTTTTCTTCATGTCCTACTTCATTTCAGGCTATTAAGATGACTCCAGTGTTCTCAGTCTTGCCTTTTTGTGGAAGTCTGGCTCATGCTTGGGCAAATGAGTACAGAAGTCTTGCATTAAAATGTCATAGCTTGTTGTTAGGGTGTTCTTTTTTTTTTTGGTATGTTCATGTAGGAATGAGATGTGTTTTGTTCTGTATATGATCACTTGGTCATTCTGTAACTTGCTTAAGTGCTGTTTGTATATAAATTAAGTTGCAATGGCACATAGTTTATACTTGTGAGACCACATTACATGCTTGTTGACTTGTTCGTTTTTGGGAGCTGTTGGAACACTTGTTTTTTTTCACCCTAAAGAATTCCTGAATTATTGTTGGATTGTTTGCCTGTTCAGTGCCTTAGTGTCACATGTTGTAGTTTGTATTATTTGCTTGGAGAGAACTGGCTGGGAATAGGACACCTGTGATCAGCAGAAATCATTGTTACTCTTCTGAGTCAGCTTGCACACCTTGCTGCAAGAGCTGGTTGTGCAGTAGGATCACTAGGGATTCAGCAACCAGAAACCTCTTTTCAGAGCTCTCTAATGTCACAGTTTTTGTGCTATTGACCTTTTAACACAAAATGAAAATTGCATCTCTTCCTTTGTTGCTTAATGTTACATGTGCTAATTGTGCGCTTATTAACTATTTAGTTATCATACATGGCCCATAAAGAGTTTTGTGATGCTGAGACAGGCATAACTTACGTTGACAATTGAATAGCACATCTTAAGAAGGACAAACAAGTTCAAGAGAAGATTCATCTCTTAGGTGTAGCGAGATTGCTTTCTTATCAGTTAGTAAAAACATCAGCTCCCCAGTAAGATGGAGTGATAAAATAAGTCACAACAAGATGTTTTCTGACATTGCCAGTGCAAGCCTTGAAAAACACCAAGGCTCCAAGATATGAGACTGGATTTTTGGTCATAATTTAAGCTAATATTGTGAGAATTTTGGACTAAGAATTTTTCTTTGCCTGTGCAAACTAATGAGGCAAGCAAAACTGAGAATCCTGAGTAATGAATAACAAAGTAGCTAGAGCTAACAATAATGAGTAGCTAGAACTTTGTGGAAAATCATAATTATTACAAGGTCCATAAAACACCTTCAAGAGCTGATGCATATTCATTGAGGGCGTGGGAGATGGGGTGAGAGATGGCAAAATAATTACAATGACAGCTTGTGAGTTGGTTTATAGTAGCTTCAGTTATGACTTATTTTCACAAGGTTTTTTTTTTCAGTATTTGCCTTTCTAGAATTTTAACCCCATCTTTTAACTTGTCACTTGAATCTCAGAAACATGCAAATAATTTTTAAGCCAAATCAGCTTCACTTACTCTTCATTGACACTTGATAACAGAAAAGTGCTGTTAGCTTGACTTGACAGAGGTCTTTAAAGAAAGCTTATTGAGAAGTTGGGAACAAATAATCGCACTGTGCAGGAGGAGTAAGAATTTCAGGGGAAGGAATGTTTAATTAATGAAGGAGGTTTTATGAACTCAAATATAAAGAGAAAGCATAGAAGAAAATAGAAATAAGGCTAGGCAAGACAGAAGATAAATGAAAGCATGCTTTGGGCACTAGGGATGCTATCAAGAAGACCAAAGCCTAGCTGCAGTGCCGACTAGCTAGGGACATAAAGGCTAACAAATACACTAGTAGCAAAAGAAAGTTCAGTGAAAGCACCAGGCTGTTGTTAAATAGGGAGGCAACTTACTGATGGATCATATAGGTTAGGCTGAAATACTCAGTGTGTTTTTGGCCAAAGAAAAGCAATAGGACAGGGACTTGTCAGAAAAGCTGAAGTGTATTACTGTCCTCCTATTAAAAAGCATTACTTGATATCTCATCTGAATCCTCCTTTGTTAAATATCAGCCTATTGCTGACTTTTGTATGTTTGTGAACAAACTGTGTTGTGAACACAGACTCCAAGTAGTTCTTTTTGCTTATGCAACAGTTATGCTATTATCAGTTTGCTGTCCTTTGTGTCTGTAGAGATCCTAAGCCTTTATATTTGTTTCAAGCCAGCAATCATTTCTTTGCTTTCTTAGATACTATAAATGATCCATGTCTTTGTAGAGTTAAGTGCCTAAAACTAGATGTAACACCCAGCTAAGCTGTACAGGGACTAAATATAGCATAAGGATTACTCTCTGTGTTTTGCAGGCTATGTTGCTTCATTTTTAAGCTTCTGTATGAAGCTTGTGGTTTTCCTTTAGTAGCTTTGTATTGTTGACTCATTCAACTTACAATTTACCACAGGTCTTTAAAACATCTGTTGTTATTTTTGATTTTCAACTTTTTTTAATTATGCCCTCTCATTAAGGAGGCAGTGTATGACCCTGGATTTGCCAGAGAAGCACATAGTTAACTCTGTTGAAATTGCAGCAGTGCTATGCTGTTGCTGTCTTGGACTGAGGAAGACTGGGGGAGAAATGTGTAAGTGCTTTTGGGGTGTGTGTGTGTGTGTGTGTATATATATATATATGGGACCTTGAAGTCTGGGCAGAATTTACTGCAATGAGAGTCTTAACAAGCATCAGCCATTTGAGTAATTCTGTATTAGATCCTTTTCAGTGAGGAACTGCCATGTGTTCAGTTGTTCTCTGTACTGCACTTCCACACTTGACTGCATCAGCTTTCAAGCAGCTCCTTGCATGTTGTCTCCACTGAATGCATGATTTCATTCTGTCTAGATCTCTGCACTCTGTTAAAAATAAGCTTGAAGTCTAATTCTAACTGCAATAGGAAACTTAATAAATATGCTGTTTTGCTTTGTCCTGGTTGATAATAAAAATATTGAATGATAGTAGAAATAGGACACACACATGGAAGCTCACTTGTCACATTCTTCTGTTTTGGCAGTTGGATATTAATAGCAACTCAACTTTTTCTGCTCATTCCTATTGTCATCCTGGTAGATTCCCCAAAAACTACTTTCCTCAGACTTGATTATAAGAGTGTTTTCAAATTCCTGCAAAATGCTCAAGACTAGTTAGCCTTGCTGGAGGTAATGTGGCCCAGAGCAGGTACAAGAGAACTTGTGGGTGGTTATTGCTGTAAGAATGGAATTATTACGTTGCATGTTGACACTAATCAAAATAGCTTCAACTTCACATTGAACAGCTGCAGTTGTCTGTGTCCTCAGGGAAACTTTTTTGATCAAAATGTGGTGGGTGTCTTGTAAGAACATTCAAAGCGCACAATGGAAGTGCAGTCTTGGGGTGTGAAATAAGAACAGTCTTCCTAACATCTGTCAGGTTTCATTTTATGAGGAATACTAAGACAGATGTCAGATTTATTATTTTCTTTTTTCCTCGTTATTTTTATCCTCTTCTGAAAGGAGAAAGCTACTATTCATTATTGACTTTGGAAATTTCATAGATAATCTGAGTTAATGGTTACTCTGTTGCTTTTTCAAGGAGCAGGACTTCAGAGAGATTTTCCTTGGTACATGGCAAACATGAGACAGCTGCTTGTCAGTTACCTGTGTTTTGATTCTGGTCTATTCTATAAGCTGAACAACAGCAACAGTGGCTTAGAGCCCCTTTCTTTTTGAAATTTTCTTACTGATTGCCAAAAATGCTTTAATGGACTGTAAACTAAAAACCTGTAAAAATATTTAAGATGACACTACCTTCTGAAGCTTCCAAGCTTTTAAAAATTGAGTGTTGTTTTGTGTGTCTGATATGCTTTAACTACTCTGCCAATTTTGAAGCAAAATTTACTTTGATATCTTGTGATGACTGACAATTTATGGGAAGCAGTTAAAGTATTGAGTCAATGCTTTGGAAGGAAAAATAAAGCTTCTAAAAATCCTGCTATTTGTAAATGTAACTTTTTTCCTAATAAATAAAAAAAAAACCAACCAAAAACCAACAGTTCTCAACATAAAGAGGCAAGAACATTCTAATTTGAAATTATCTTTTAAATGCAGTAACCATTGGGACTCAGTAGTAAACACTCAGAATGATAGGAAATTACTAGTAGCTGCTTAAAGTTGATAATTCAGATGGAAAACTCTAGGTAGATCTGTTTTGCAGTCTTCATTGCTATTGATGCTGTCAGAGAACTTTAAAGAATTACCATTTTGTCAGTAACCAGTAACTTCATAGGATGTCATGTTGCAGGGCATGGAATGGTCATTAAATATTGAGGAGAGTAAGTGGGGGGTGTGTATTTCTCTAGAGGAGCTGATTAAAGCTAGTTGCTCCCTAAGGCACATTGGAACAAGTTTCTGTTCTTGTTTGTTGGATTTTTTGTTTGTTTTTAAAGCAGTCTGATGCACTGAATATAGTATGCAGTGGAAATGAAACACAAGAAAACTGCCTCTCAGAACAGAGATGTTCCAAGCCTCATTACACTGTGGAATTTCTCCTCTTCTGAGAACTGGGTGGGTATGCAAAATAGTTGAGGAATTCTGGAACAGGCAAGATAATGGATAGCTAATACTGCCCCAGAGAGAAATATGAACAGGAGCTTTTGAACAGTTTTGGGTGGTTTTTTTGTTTTCACTCTGCTAGTATCTTTTTATTGTCTTGTCTGGGTTCAGCGTAGTCAGCACTTCAGATTACTTGGGCAGGGGCATGCAGCTTGCAGCAAACAAGATTAGCCCTTGCTCTCTTAGCATCCTCTGTGGCATTATTAGACTTATTTGTGTTGATCCCAAATGCACTTTAATTAGGACAGGCAGGGAGAAAAGGAAAAAGACAGTATGAGTCACATGAACCCCCTCTATCCTGCTTTTTATGTTCTTTGCTTTATATTTTTTTATTCTCTGTCCTTTGACTTTCAGGCTTTTATTGAGGGAAGAAAACCATGTCTGGCTTTGTCAGACAAGGTAATTGCATCTTTTAGAGTATAGCTGCCTGCTGTGACTAAAAGGTATCAAAATAGCCTTTAATGTCCTGATGGTGGTGAAAGTTTGTCAGGTGTGAATGGTTGATAGGGCTGCTGTTAGGTTTATTTTCTAGTGGCATTTAAGAGAGGACACTAAAAAGATGAGACCCTGCATTTCTCTTGCTTCTCTTCTGGGTTTTTCTTAGATACTTTTATCAAATGGCAACAGTGCCACTCCGTTACAGCTGCATTTATCTCCCTTTTCCCTCCTTCGGAATTGTCTTTTAGACTTCCTAAAATCTGTCAAACAGTGGATTTGTAACCTGTTGTAATAGTGTGTAGCTAAAGCCAAATGAGTTTTAGCAGTTTTACTAAAATAAAACTTTTGCTAAATGCATTTTCATATGCTGTTTTCTTTCTTGTATATTCAGCGTGTTAAAGTGGATGTGAACCATCAATTAATGCATTGTAAAACTTCAAATCCAGTTTCATTTAATAGAACAATAAGAAACCAGTGTTTCATCAACACTTTTACCCTGCTGAGCCTGAGAAACTACTCTTTTCCCCTGTACAATAGCAATGGTATTGTACTCAACCATCAGCTTTGAGACAGGCCTTGTCCTGAAGCATTTAGTTGATTTAGACAAGACAAAAGATGATAGGAAAAACTGAGACACAGAAGGGACATAATCTGTGCAAGGTCTTGCTGCAGGTCAGTGGCCAAACCATGGAGAGAACTTGCATGTTGTAGTTGCTGTCTCACTGTTCTGTCAGTGCCCACCATGAGTTGCTGCTTTCCAGGCACTCTGGATAATCAACTTTCGAAGTTTACTGAAGGTTTTGTTTCTTGTTGACTTTGTGGTGCTGATGCTATCATCTCTGTTCTTTCAGTTCTTCATCTAGCGTATAGCTTCAGGTCTTTTGGTCTTGTTTCTAATCTTCATAAATTTGAAGACTAATTTGGAATGAGAAAATGTTAATTTATAGAAGTGTTTTACAGCAGATTATATTAAGCAGGTCATTAAGCTGTCATGGTCTATTGTGTCTGTGGGACTTGAGAGACCTTTAATCAGCAGATTGACTCTACATGGGAAACAATCTAGTATGTAAATGAAAGTTCATGGCCTTAAGAAATGCTAACAAGTTCCTGATTTGGGTTACTGCAGCCAAAAAATAAGAAAGGTTTATATATGGTTTTGCAGTTGTTTTTATTGTAAGGTCAGTGAAAGGTGAAGAAAACACTGCCTCATAGTTCATGCCCAAGGCTTTTTATCAGCACTACAGTGCTGCCAATATTCAATTCTGCTAAGCATGCAACAGTTTCCATATGTTATCATGTTTTTGGTGATTTCATCTTACAACATTATTTCAAGTTCCTTTTTAACATAACAAGGATTTAAACAGTATGAATGTACTTTCAAGTATTTGTTTGGTTAATGGTAGTAAACTCTTCTACTCTTTTTTACTTACTGTATAAGCACTAAGCAGAAGTTGCAGTTTAACTATATGCATCTTTGCATGTGTAAAACTGAGTTGCTCTCACTTTGTCATGTGTTAGATGGTCTTAGACAAAAATAAAGAATCCTCATCTATACATCAAAACAGAGTGCATTTTGCTCAAAGGCCCTCTTCCAGTTACGGGCATGAGAGCATCTGAATTGCAGAAACTTCAGATCCTTTCTCTGAAAACAGCTGTTACCCCCCCCCTTAATG
>NDXB01015535.1:27370-42754 GCA_002631895.1 Agapornis roseicollis | reverse complement strand
AAAACACCAGCTACTAAAGAGAAGAAAAACTGACTGCAACTGCTGAACCCAGGACAATGATGCTCTTAGTCAGATGGTTTAATTCTAGGTAGTCTTGTGAGGAGCTGGGATTTGGACTTGATGACCCTTATGGGTCACTTCCAACTTGAGCTATTTAGTGATTCTGTTCCTAGTTGAAATCAAATGTGTTTCACCTCTCATAGCAGAATCGGGAGGAGCGCAATTAATGTAGCAGAGGTAACTTAGAGAAGATTCTGGTGTTGGATGTGACTAGTGTAACCACAAATGAAGAGAGGTCCAGATAAACTAAAAGGTGAATTTTTTCTGCATGGCTGCCAGATGTACATTTGTTCTAACAAACAGTTTTTTACCTGATAGCCAGGCATATACATGTGTGACACTGCTCAATGTAGAATGTGATGAGAAAGCAAGAAGTAATTGGAACAGAAACTGCCAGAAACAAACCAGTGGCCAGTAATATAACAAGGCAGCAATACACACATGCATTAATACCAGAATTCTCAAGTGCTTGTCATTCAAGCTTTTCTTGGTTTTACTCTTGGACTGGGAGAGAAAAACCAAGTTTGAAAAAACGTGGGTTTTTTTTTCAAAAAGAAAAACTAAGACCTTGGTTTAAGCTATCATGCTAGGAGCCATTCCACAGGAATTTCCCCTCCAAGATTTTCTGTCACTCATGGGAATGTCACAGCTGGGCGAGGGATTCTCCTAAGTAGTCACAGTTCATTTAGGACTTTGTAGGTCAAAACTGCTAAGCATGTTGCATTGGCACTACAGCTGCCAATGCTGTGGTAAAGCAGTGCTGCCCTTCTTTTAACTTGTGTGAAAGTTACAGTGATTTAAGCTCCCATGCTATTTACACCTTGGCTGATGACCTTCATACACCAGTATAAAGAGTGTTTCTTGGTTCTGTCCTTGTAATCTGTCAAACATACCATCCTTGACTAGCTTGCAGTTAAGGTGAGCCTTACACACTGAAAAGCCTCAGTGAAATCGAAGCAGGGATTCCCTTCAGTTCTATTTTGTGAAGTTTGGCTTTCTTGTGGTGTTTGTTGATTTGGTTTTTTTAACCAGAATAAATGAAATTGGATCCATACACTGTCAGTACCAGCACAAAGGGAATATTTTAATGAATGCAGGCAAAGTGAAAGTGATGGGTAACTCAGCTAATTCAAAGGAAGAAAACAGGAAATAGCAAAGGCAGGCACTTTTTTTTTTATAATAGGGTGAACATGTTTGAGGTAACCTGTTTTATGGACTGTCAAAAATGCTACATCTGGTTGGGCTTAATACACTTCAAGAAGTTGCAGAGAGAAAACATACTGCTTGCTGAGTGTGTGTTGAATGCTTTTTTTTCCTTTTATCTACTATGGAAAAATGAAGCTCAGCAAGTATGAGGGAAAGACTCTTCATCTTACTGTGGGAGATGTTAGAGCTTTGAATCTGCAGAAGACAGAAGCTGGGTAAATAAACCTTGGAAAAGAATCTGAAGCAAATTTAGCAATCTTGGAGCAGAGAGAAGGTAGTGAGAACAGTGGTGGTTTTGAGAATTACAACAGCATCTCTACATTGTCGGGAGGACAGTTAGAAGGATGAAACTGCAGGGAACAAAAAGAGATGAGAGTCTTTAAGAGAGGTAGCAGGAGTAGGACTTCATCCCTTTATTACCATACTTTCAGTGAAATGCATTTCTGAAGTCTCAGTTCCTGTGTGCAACTGGAAACTGTGTGAAGAAATTTCCCAGTACTCGAGCATCTTCAAGTGGCCAGAACCAGGATTGATTTGTATATTCTTCACATGAAGTTTTAACTCAATAAAACAGATTGTTTGGTTTTGTCCTGAAAGCCTGTGCTTTTAATCCCTATTTATTTTGTATTGGATTACAATCTGAATCATGAGGTTTCTTTTCTGTCTGGTGCTTCATTGCTGCAGGCTTTTCAATATGGGTAATGCCAGGTGACTTATTGAGTTGGGTCAGAGGCTTTGATGGCTGGGCCTGCCTGAGTACCTGGCATCCCAGTAGACAAGAGTGTGTCATACTATGGGAACATCGTGTTCCCACTCAGGTGGAGATTGTACCCGTTTTGGAGCTGGATATGCAGTCTGTTAGTAACCCCCAGATGTTACAGTTTGCTGTTCTGAAACTCCATGTCATTTGTCTGGGTGAAAGCTGCAGTCTGACCATGGTATAGCACCACTTTTTTCATAAGGGCCAGGTATTTCTGCACTGGGCTTTGTTGTGTAGTACAGGCCTAGTGAATAGTCCAGTGAGTAAGAGTCGTTTTATTGCCTTTGAATATGTAAAAATACGATCTAAGCCTCATAAAAATGTCTTGGGTTAATAAAGACAGGAGTCATTTTTAAATTACAAGAAAAGTGTAATGGAATCCTTTGCTATACTAGGATTTCCTGGTCTTTCAGCTACAATGTGACAGCAAAATTTCTTGGTTGTTTAGGATTTTTTTTCATGTTGTGGGTTTACTTAAGTATTTTTTTATATTTATGTGTGTCAGTTACAAGAACAATTTGGCTGCCAGCATTTTGAGGAAAACCAGCAGAAATGTAGCCAGTACTAGGCCGTGGACCAATCACTGCCCTGCTGTGTAATTATGTAGGAGCTAAATGCTACTTCTGTGTTGATATTAGCCCTGAATGACCAAAAGACATGTAGAACTTCTTGGAAAGTAAAGTAAACCACCCAGTTATTGTGGAAAGTATATCTATAGGTCAGCAAGGCATTATCACAAGTGCTACTTCAAACACATCCTTTTGAAATAATGTCAAGTTTAAGCTCTACGTTATTTAATCAGGGGCTTATACATTGCCAGGATGCCACATAGGCTTCCTAGGCTGTTCTGTAATGGAAGTTACTTAACTTCAGTTTCTCACATGAAATCTGCATCACATCACAAAATGACCCAGGCTGATGACAGATATTCCTTGTAATAGACCTTTTTGCTGAGCCACTGCATGATGGTCGCTCAGACTGAGAGTTAAAAGGTTAGTGGTCAGTCTGAAGCAGAAGCTCAGCTTTGCTTGAAAAGGATAAAACTCTCCCAATTGTTCTTACTTGTATGGCCATCAGACACCCACCTTCCACTCTTCTGCCTACCAAAGCCTATTGATGGTTGCAGCTTTGAGAACTGGTGGAAAGCACTCCCCCTACCCCAACCCCCACCCCCTCACCCCCCCCAAAGAAAAGGTGCTAAAAGAAAACAGAAAAATCAGCAATAGGACATGCACTTTTTACTCATGCTGCTGAAAGCTGAGAACATGTTACAGTCAACAAATCACATATCCCCTCTTCTTGGGCGAGGGGGTAGTTACGACTCAAGTTCTCATGCCAGGATTTGCATTTCAGTAAATCCTCGCAGTTTATACTTCTGCAGGTTGACTGACATCACTTGTTCAAATCCAGTATGCTAGTACTCATCTCCCATACACACACTGTCATACCCTGCTATAATTAGCTCAGCGGCTACAGGGGTTTTTTACCTTACATGTTCATTTGATCCTCTTCAAATGCAGTAATTTAGTTTGACTGCATGCAGCCCCACAACTAGGATGAATAGTCCTTGCTACTCTTAAAAGGAAAAGTATGGGTGAGGAGGAGGAGGCTCCCAACTAATGGAAAGTATATACTATAGTAATCCTAAAGTTACCTTTCTTCTAACAGATCAGAGTATCATACAGAGAACAGGGAAGCTCCCATTTTGCTGTGATCTGAATGTCTCTTCTTTTTTTAATATATACATTCACTCTTTACAGCCTTCCCTAGGCAGCAAAATGGGATTATTGGAAGAAAATTATGAAGACACTCCCTTTTTGGTATCCCAATTAAAATAAAGAAATGCATATATGGACCAAGAACTAATCACTACATTTAAAAAGAAGTAAGTTTGAACTTTGCCTGTCTGCTCTGGAATCTCAGGACATGTTCTCTGCAAGATCTGAAACATCATTCAATAAAATAACATGGGGACTAGGCAGAGTAGGGAGAATATAAATTTAGTGTTTGCATCAAACCAGTTGCTACTTCAGTAGAGAACTGAAAGAGACATGTTTTCCTCTATAATCTACATTGTTCTGAGATACTATAATACATGATAGTTTTTCGGAGATGTGTTGAATTAATTGTTCACCTAGTCTTGAGGACCACGACATGTCTTCAAGATTATCTAGTAATAGGGGAGTGGGTGATAATAACAGTTAGGAACTTTCTTCTCTCCACTCTTCTCCTCAAGTGTGGATCATGGTGTGACATAAATGAATTAAATGAACACTGAATTAAAATGAATTCAATCTCCTATTTTCTCTCATATCTAATATAGAAATATTTTAAATTTTTCTTGAAAGGTGTCACTGAAGTGGAGTCTTCCATAGTACTTTAGAGATAGCAGTCCTAGGGGTAACAGTCTGGCCTGTGGTCTGTCCTTTAGGCAGTACATATTGACTACTTCCTTGAACTTTCTGTTCCCTGATGCACCCATACTTATGCTACTTCCTAGCTAAAATAATATGCTGGTTCTTTGAAGTGCAGGTACCCCACCTAAAGGCACTTCTGGGGCAAAATAATAACACTCAAAAAATAAGACTTTTTATTATAATTATTACTTACAGAAGTATAAAAGTAAATTTCTTGGAGAAGAATGAGCAAACAAATATTGCAGTTTCTGAGTTAAGTATCAGGCTAGAAATTCAAGCAGAGATAATGGTGTGCTGTAGGTTATCTGCTTAAATACACTTGACAGTGAAGAAGTAGAAGCAGTGTTAGAAAGGCAGGTGAGTGTTGCTCCCTGGTCCAAAATGTAGAGATCAGATAGTGAAGCATTACATTAAAGAATTATGCTCTGTATATACTCACATAAAAAATTTCTCAAAAAATTTCTTTGAAATTGTTTGAGTTTGTTAGTTGTAAAGTCATTCTTCTCAGCTACCACAAACTTTTATTCAGCCCAAAGTGATAGAATAGATTCAAACATCATCATGTCAGCAGTGTTGCGCTTATTTAACTTCTTTCCTCAAGCTTACCCAGTTCAAAAGACTAAACTGATGAAATATGTGTGGACCAGAAAGGAGTCTCTTTCACTTCAGTTACTTCACTGACTCTTTTTAAGCTTATATTAATGACTGATTTTTTAATTATTTCTTTTTTAAATTTATTTTAGACAGAGAAAGTTTCTGTCAATGAAACCAAAATACTCTCGGTACTGTTAGGGTACCATGAAACATTTTACTATCAGAAAAAACTGATCCATATTTGTCCTATTGCCTTCCTAGTAGCCAAGAATAGTAATTCCTAAATGCCAGTCTGGCAGACTGGTATGCATTACATCAAACAGTCTTTACATAGAAATCTTTTAGGCCTTCTGAACTATATTTGCTTTTTAGTTTGTTGCCTTTTCCTGTTCACTTTGCCCAAAAAGTGAAAGGGGAGAGAGAATCACAAAAAGTGAAAATATTTCTACACAGAACTCCAGGAGAAGGCTCAAGTTAATAAGCCTTCTGGAAAAATAGGGAAGCTATAGTATAGCCACTCCAAAAAAAAACCCAAAACCAAACAAAAGCCCCACAAAGCCAATGTTTGCTTTAAATTTTTTTTACTATGCTATTGAAAGAAGTCTCATATGCTTCACTGGCAGCCATAAGGTGTTGCTGGAAAAGCATCTGGTGGTTAACTAATACTCAGATCAGTTGCATACCAGCATGTGTCTTTCAGTTTCACAGTTGCTTAGTGTCCTGGGTTTAGCAGTAGCAGTCATTTTTTCTCCTTCTTAGTAGCCAGTGCAGCACTGTGGTTTTGACTTTTAGCCGGGGAACAGCACTGATAACACCAATGTTTTTAGTTACTGCTCAAATGTTTAGACTGACCATGGACTTTGTGAGTCTCATGCTCTGCCAGGTAGGAAGGAAAGCCAGGAGGAAACAGAGACACCTAGANCCAATGTTTTTAGTTACTGCTCAAATGTTTAGACTGACCATGGACTTTGTGAGTCTCATGCTCTGCCAGGTAGGAAGGAAAGCCAGGAGGAAACAGAGACAGGACACCTGACCCAAACTAGCCAAAGAGGTATTCCATACCACAGCACGTCATGCCCAGGATGTAACTGGGAGTTACCTGTAAGGGCACTCACTGCTTGGTTGGCCTTGGTCTGCGGGTGGTATTGTGTTCTCTTCCCTTGTTATTTCCCTTACCATTATCATTATTGGTAGTAGCAGTAGTGGTTTGTGTTATACCTTTGTTACTGGATTGTTCTTACTTCAACCTGTGGGAGTTACATTCTTTTGTTTCTCTTCCCCATCCCTCCGGCAGTGGGGGGGAGGGAAAAAAGGGGGGTGAGGGGTGGAGCAAGCAAGACTGTGTGGCTGTCTGGGTTTTAAACCACAACACTTAGTCAGATGGCAGCCTATTTTTATCCAAGGTTTGTCTCCAAATGGGATAAAGAGGCTCATCTGACTGACAGGAAAGCTTAAATTTTTTCAGGCCTATCAGGAAAGCATTCTTGTAATAAGGGGAAACCTTGCAATATGCCGTTTTCCAAACACAGGGCTGGCAGGAGATAAGACTCTTAAATTAATGGATCAGATCAGCTCTCTTTACTCAGAAGCTATGCAGAAATGGTAAACCATCTGCTCTCCTGATTGTCCTTAAAGGATAAATGAAAATTGAAGAGAAGTTTGGCCAGGTTTGAGCTGGGTTTGTGGGAATGACACAAGTCCCTGGTACCTCCAATAGCTCATGGTTCATCTTTTGCTAGAGCAGTCCAAGCTTGTGGTGTTTTGTGGTCCTTTTCAAGCTGACTTTGTCCCTTTACTTCTTTTTCAGGAGTCTGTCTAGTTTCAGCCAGCTTGTAATTGCATTTAAACATATGTCAAATGGCTGGCACTTCTTTTGTCCTTCTCCTGGGGAGGCACACTGCAGCAGTCCACCAGCTGACAAAGAGAAGCTATTTATTTTGATGAGAGACAGGAAACCTGTCAGGACCAACAAGGAAGGTTATCTGAAAGCAAGGCTCAAATTAAGCAGCCTTACCTTCTGTCTGTGCCACAAATACACAGAAGAATCTAAAGGACAGAGGATGTGGATTAAAATCTTAAATGGGTAAGTGCCAAGCAAATCCTAAACTGGGTTAAGTCTTTCTAGCAGGCAGAGACTGACATGACAACATCTGGGTCTGTAAAATTCTGATCCTTTTGAAATTCTTGAGTATCTGTTACACATTGCACTTAGTTTCAGAGAAAGCATCCCTTGAAACCTTGGTCATTAATTCACCTGGAGTTTGCCCTATGGTTCAGCAGCTGTGTAATCAGAAGCATACAAAAAACAAAAGGGAATGGAGAAGCTGTTACAGGGGCCTAGGTGCACAGTGTGTTTGAGCTAGGGCCTGGAGCTTGGTCATTTTGAAGTGATGCAAACTGTTCTCTGTTGTATAGGGCAACTTTTGGCCCTGGATATTTAGTGACTTAGTGGTCACCAATGCTTTGTTTTAGTATGTGTTTATTTGGCAGGGAAAGGATAAAAGCTCAAAGAAACCTTGAAAATCTTACTGATGCATGAAAATTTGCCCTGGGAAGCCCTGCCAGACAGTGCATCCAAACACAGGTAGCTAGTGTGACTGGTGTATGAAAAGACAAAATATGATATGTAGGATGATGTTTTTAGCAGATCTTTGGTTTAACAAATCTCTGTCAGTTATTTCTAAGTGTGTCTTAGTTGAGTGTTAATCATACTGATAGAACAGTCAAGGCAGGAATAGTAGAAAGGCTTTGGTTTGTGCTCCCATGCCTTTGATCTGTAGCATTCAAAGTGTATGTGGGGTAATGAAATGAGAATACTTTTTGATTGTGAGGCTACAAACAACAGGTGCAGATCTGTCAAGGAAACTTGAGAGATTTCTCTGATGTGATTTGTGCTCCTGGTCATTACATGATGTGAAAGTAGCTGCATTCAGCCTTAGCCAAAAAAACACTACTTGCTCCAGGATAAAAATAGAGCTTTAAAGAGGGCAAACAAATTATCTTCTGGCTATTCCAGTCTCAAGTTATTCAGAGAAGCTTCCATATGCCACTAACAAAGATAAGACATATTAAAGAGCCAGTAAATTCTGCTATGCAAAAAGTCATTGCCACCTAAATTGAGAAGAGAAAAATCAGATGATATTTCTTTACCTGTTGCTATTAACCTTAAAACTAATAGTAACTACTTGCATGTTTCATACAATACTACTACTACTAATAGTAATAATATAGGGTTTCTAACTCGTAGGGAGAATTTGAAGCATGGGAGAGCAAATTGATAAACAAACCAAGTAACAGCACTCAGTATTCTGGAATAAAAAAAGGATAATGTTCAAATGAACTCACTGAAGTATGGATGCCAATTACTACAGGCTTCCTTGTTGAGATGCTAAATGTAAAATATTTTATAGTAGAGCTGTCATAGCAGTGGTTGTCTAAGAATATAAGCAAGGTAAAGCTTGTAGGGAAGGAGAATATTGTTACACCCACTGCTTGAGGGTGGGGAGGGAAGGGGGAGCAGCAGATGAGATTTCAATTTGAAAGCCATAAATAATCCTGTTCTCTGGAAAATGCTGCTGCTGGAAACATGGTAGATTATATTTTAATTTCTGATAGTGGGTGGTGGTAGTATTTGGCATCCAGCTGTCCTCACTCCTCACATAAATAGACTGTTTGTACTAGTTGTGGGGAAAGAGAAGAGTATTCTGGCCTTCTTTGATCTCTCTACTGAGAAAGCCAACAAGACTTACAGTGATGGTGGTGGATTTTGTGTGAGTGTGAGAAATACAAGCACCTGTTTATTTTCCATAATGTAATAAGTCACCAGATGGTAAAGGTTCTTATCCAAGCTGCTGTAGCTGGATTTGTACCAGTAAGTTGGAGGTGAAAGGTGCCATAAGGTACTGTTAATCCCCAAAGCATTCATTATTCCTAAAATAATTTTCAGCACCTTTTAGTGTTAACATCTCTCTTTCATTAATGTCCATGCTAATTTATGTGGACAATGTTCAGATGAAGTGTAACTTAGAGTAGTTGGTTTTATATTCTTTTTATGTGAGTGTTCCTGAGATTCAGTGCCAACTAGAGAATTAGTTGTCCTTGGAAAGCAAGTTGGGGGCTTCTGTGAAATGAGTTGGTCATCTCATTGCAGTCTTCAGTGGATATGGAGTGCCACTAGCAGCCTCCACAAAGAGGCAAACTGCAGTTAAGTGTGATAACTTGGGAAGTGTCCTGGTGGATAATATCTAATCATTACTATAAAAATGTTTTACTGTGAATAATGGCCGGTGCTCATTGGCAGTGCTGGCAAGAATCTGCCAGACTGGACTGAGACTGTTCTGAGGCTCTGGGAGGAGGGTTTATTTAAGATACAGGATTAGACATTGGTGACTGCTTGGGTGGGAGGCAGTTTTGGGGGGAGATGCTAAGGAAAAGATCAGCATTGAAAGAGTTCACCCAGACCACAAGATTTCAAGGCTGGCCCATGATCAACTCTGGAGCAATAGGACACATTCAGGGATTTAATGGCTGGATGTTCCTCACACTAGTAAATATCCAGAGGGGGAAATTCAGCCAGCTTTCTGCAGAAATCATCCTGACTGCAACACACTGCTTCTAGAATGGGGCTGACGCATATTTAATTTGATCATAATGAGGAAATATGTTTAACATGGCTGCATCACCACTGAAACAGCTTCTGCTTCAGCAGATACTGCAGTGGTAACTGCAAAACACTAGTGTTTGAATTAAGACTGTTTGGCTGAACAACTCTGTCTTCTGTGGAATGTTTTATATCATAAAAGTATAGTCATAAATACCATTTATGTGTAAAGAAACAGAACCAGAAGCTTTTAATCTTCAGAAACACCTTGCAGCAGGTATTTTAGAAATATGTCAGTATCTGAGTTGATACTAAAGTTGGTTATTAAAAGATAGGCCTGAGCATTCCAGTATGATTTTAAGAAATAATTACAAAGCAAAAAATTGTCAGAGCTTACGTTGACACTTTGACTAGAACTGCATTTATTCAGTCTTCCTTTAAGAAACAAAGGCTGTACTAGTAGTTAATGTCTTGTGCAGGACAGCCAGTGATGGAAGCAGTTTCTATAGTAAGCTATGAGGAGAGATGTCCTCAGACCCTGAAACCAGAGAACACTTTTGTCTTTGTGGTTGTCTGCTCAGGAGAGTCAGTTTTACACCTGCTGGTTCACATTTACCATCCAGTACTTTTAGCCTGCCCTGTCTGGAGAACCAGCACAGCACTGTAAGTTTGCCAAGAGCAAGTACCCACAAACTTATAGCACCCACCAAAACTAGCACACCACTTCCCAGCCAAACTGAACTGGGGAAGCGGGCTTGGTCTCCATACTCATGGGAGGGCATAGATAAGGTGTCTTGTTGATAGGACACACCCACTGTCAGTGATGGTGCAATGAGGTGGATGCTGACTGCCCTGTGGGACCATCCTTTCCAGTCCAGCAGTTGCCAGCTGCTGCAGCAGTTGCTGCCACCAGTCTGGTTTTCCAGAGCTCTGTAGCTTATCAAGGGAACGAATCATCACTGATCAAGCTATTGCTTACATTGTCCTGTGTGCTCTCCTGCTACAGGCCTGGAGCCAGCTTTGCTGTACAGACTTAGCTCAGCACTGGAAGCAGCTCAAGTGGCCTCAGAGTCCATGTAGAATAGCTTACCCAAGAAGGCAAATTACCCTACTGAACTTCTGTGTGCTGCCCTGCACAGGATCTTTACCTGGATCATGGTCCTGAATCCAAGCTAAGCTAATAGTCTTCACTTTTATTGTGGTGGTGACTGCTTGTGGTTTGCATATTTTATAGCAGCTTTACTGAGCTGACAGTTGCTTGGCAGGCTACGATTGATTCTGGCTTTCTTGCTGATGCTCAGGAGAATCACTTATGTCCATATGGTGTTTTGAAGACATCTGCAGATAAGATTTAGTCAGTTTGAGTCAACCAAAAACCTTGTAACTGAAGTAGGTTGATACCTCTCTTCTTGCTTCTTGGGATGGAGAATGCGACTCCACACATGACTATTTGGTCACCTTTTGGTACCATAAAAAGTGGACAAAGTGTAGTGTCTCTTCCTCACATCAACAGGTGCAGAGGGTCGACCATTACCTTGAATTGGAATGAATATGAGAAGGGCTTCATGCATCTGGCATCTTACATAGTTATTGACAAAACAATCCTGTCTTTTAGTGAGGTCCTCTGATGCATTGTGATTTTAAAAATAAACCAAACTCCACTATACCTGCTTTGGAAAAAGGTCTTGCAATATTTTATTACAGAAAGATTGACCATGAAGACATGAGTGAATTGATAGGAGGAAATTTTGTTCTCAGCCTCTGGATAAAGGAAATGTAGAGTCAGAGTTGTATCTGAAAGCCTCTGCAGATGAAAGGTTTGACATAGTGGCATGCAGCACTGGAGTTTGGGGGTAGGTGTCTGAGTAGATGGTAATTATGGATAAAGGATAATAAAACCTGCAAAGTTCATTTGGGAAGTTGAGGAAAGACAGACTGTATTTTGAAAAATATGAAACTGTTTATTTTTTCTTTATGTATTCCTGGGGAAAATGTGGAAAGGTAGATGTCAAATTGTGAGTTTTGGCACTAGTAGGAAACTTGAGCTCTCTTCCCTGCAGCCCTTCCTCCCCCAGATTGAAGGTATTCTTTGCCTTGGCTCCATTTAATTTCATAGTTCATTTCAGAGGTCAGATTTTTTAACTCCGGTTTTACCATGCTCTGGAAGTGGAAATACAGAGTAGATGTTTCAGTGCACGTACCAAGCAGACACAAAGTTGAAATGAGTATTTCCTAGTGTCTCACATCCCACAGTGGAGATGTGACTCCAGGCTTCCTCCAAAGCCCAAGGAATTCATAGAATCATAGAATAGTCAGGGTTGGAAAGGACCTTAAGATCATCTAGTTCCAACCCCCCTGACATAAGCAGGGACACCTCACACTAAACCATGACACCCAAGGCTTCGTGCAACCTGGCCTTGAACACTGCCAGGGATGGAGCACTCACAACCTCCCTGGGCAACCCATTCCAGCATCTCACCACCCTAACAGGAAAGAATTTCTTCCTTATATCCAATCTAAACCTCTCCTGTTTAAGTTTGAACCCGTTACCCCTTGCCCTGTCACTACAGTCCCTAATGAAGAACCCCTCCCCAGCATCCCTATAGGCCCACTTCAGATACTGGAAGGCTTCTATGAGGTCTCCACGCAGCCTTCTGTTCCCCAGGCTGAACAGCCCCAACATTCCCAGCCTGTCTTCATATGGGAGATGCTCCAGTCCCGTGATCATCCTCATGGCCCTCCTCTGGACTTGTTCCAGCAGCTCCATGTCCTTTTTATGTTGAGGACACCAGAACTGCACACAATGCTCCAGGTGAGGTCTCATGAGAGCAGAGCAGAGGGGCAAGATCACCTCCTTTGACCTGCTGGTCACGCTGCTTTTGATGTAGCCCAGGATACAGTTGCTTTCTTGGCTGCAAGCTCACACTGAAGCTGGCTCATGTTCATGTTCTCATCGACCACCAACCCCAAGTCCTTCTCCACAGGGCTGTGGGAGATTGGCTGATTGACCAGGGTCATTCCCTGTTTGAAGTAAATAACACGGTATTTGGACAGAAGTAAAGCCTGAGGCCTACTTTGGCCAAGGAAACTGTGAAAACTGTGAGCCAAGAAATATGACCGTCAGTAACCTTGTGTTTGTGCTTAGTGTGGAATTCCCCTTCTGCCCGCTTTTACCGGTTTAGACCAACTAGTAGATACTATGAACAATGGACAAGAGAATCCTACGTGATTTTACGTAAAAAGTGTCAAACCAATAAGAATATGTATTTAGGCGCGTGGACAGTGCATGAACAATGTGTTTAACCAATCTGCTTTTCATGATCGCATGGTCCGCTATTATAACCCTATATAAACCTGTGTTTTGCTACTAATAAACGGAGTTTGCTCTACCACTCATACTGAGTCGACTGGCATTCTTCCCCTACGGCGATCCTGCTCTTCTTCAACCTGCTCTTCTTCTACTCAGCAAGACCATGCACGGCAACTCTGCTTTTTTCAACTTTCCTACCTTTTTATCTTTCAACACAGGGCTGCTCTGAATCTCCTCTTTACCCAACCTGTAGCTATGCCTGGGATTGCTCCAACCCAGGTGTAGGACCTTGCACTTGGCATGGTTAAACTTCATGAGGTTGGTATCAGCCCACCTCACAAGCATGTCAAGGTCCCTCTGGATGGCATTCCTTCCTTCCAGTGTATCTACCAAACCACATAGCCGCACCTTTCACACCTTTTATGAAAATACCTTTGCCCTTTATCCTGCTCTTCCTTAGAGTCTTTCAAACCGGAGCTGGAGAGGACTGCTTGCTTTCCATTCTACAGTTTCACTTAGACTTTTGTCTCTGACTTGCTGCTGACCCAGACTTTAGCTAACCTTTGTCTTTTGCCATTTTTCTCCCCTTCTTCTGCCTCTTCTACCCACCCCCAAAAGCATCCTGAAATGGGATCTAGCTGCCACCCATGTGGAGCAGTTAATATTGATGTTGCTAGTAAGCTGGTTTAATGATGTTTTAATTTGAAATAAGTTCCAGTTGGGCCCTTCCAAGGTGAAGCCCTATGATACAGTTTCCAGTAAGTAGAGGGAAGAAAGCTCAGAATGGCAGGGTTTTGAAGCAAGAGCCATGTCCTGAAGTGATCAAGTAACTCAGGCTGAGTGAGACAGCTGATGATCCTAGAAAAATCCCATCAAAGAGTAAGTAATTGTATTTTGCTGTACTAGGGTGTGGTTTTCAGAATTAATTGCATGTAGGCATTGTATGGTCTGATATTTCAGACTGGATACTTCTGGTTTTCAGATTTGATCCCTGAATGTGTCCTCCAGTAGCTGACTGATAATTGCTAGATTTGATGTTTCCCATTTCCCAGAGTGGAACATGGACTGTGCATGACTATTTTGACATCATACATCAAGAGGCTCAGTTAACTAGAGCTGGTTTCAAAATTATTTATGAGAGAGTCACACAAGAATTGAAGAATTTGCATATTTGTTTTTCTGTATTACAGGGCTGAACAGATCTCTTCTTGCTGGGTTTTCACAAGAAAAGGTTGGGATTTTCCCATGATCTGCCTGCTCAAGTTTTTCATATTGTAAAATAGTCTGGGTTTTGCACACAGTGAATAAATAAAGTGAACAGTGGGAAGTTTTGTTGTATGTTTATGGAACATGCTGGTCAGCACAGCTAATTGGATTTTTATATCATGACAATACAAAACTGTGCAATGCTCCATCTGGAGAGGAATGGTTGACGGTGTGTTCACAGACAGCTGGGAGTACTGGGTGGAAGACAGTTCCTGCATAAGTGCTGAGCAGTGAAGCTGCAAAACTTCAGCTGTGCTTGGTCACATCCCTCACCAATATTTCAGAAGTAAAGTTTTCCAGTTACCCTCCTTTGCCAGCTACATACGCTGTACTTAATCCTTCCTTCGTATCTCTAGATGTGGCAGTGGCAGGTTCCAGAGGGCAGAATGGTCAAAGTTCTGCCCTCCCCTCTCCAAAGCAATGTTAAGGATACTCAGCAAAGAGTAGCTTATTGACTTGAACATATATCAAAGTGATTATGGGATATTTCTCCTCTTCCTTAAATAGAAACCCCAAAATAACCTGTTTCTTTAGTTCGTTGCTCCTAACATAACTTTCTTCCTCTTTTCCATGCTCAGTGACTCCTTGTGCTGCCTGCAAACCATGAACTAGTTCTCTGCTTTACATGCCTTACCAGCAGCTTCCATTCCCTTTTTTTCTTGGCAGGTAAAGTGCAAAGCCACTATGTGCTTTGCCCTTTCAAAAATGTCAGTGGAGTCATGTGGTGTGCTGAGAGATGACCCTGAAACACTTACCATCAGTGTTTCTCTTCAGTTATCTACACTCTGATTCTGCTTTCTGTTAGCTTGGTGTATTCAACATTGCATTAGACATGACATGTCCCATCATGAGCTATATGCATAATGCAAAAGATTTGACTCTTGAAAAGTCGATTTCTGCAGGTATGAGGCTTCCTGGCATGTTCACTGCAAGCCTTGGGGGAATGTTTCACTGTGGGGTTGTTTGGTTTTAAAAGTAGTACACATGAGCAGACATTGTAAGTGCTGGTGTGGTGGAGAGTGGGTTTCCATCTATGGCTAAGGGGGGCAAGTAGAAAGCAAACCCAGAAAGAGTACCTGTCAGAAGGTTTTTTTTCTTATGTTGTTGATTGTTGGGGTTTTTTTTTAATAAAAACTTTAAGAAATGACAAAAAAAAAAAAAGATATAAAAG
>NDXB01015535.1:6062-19285 GCA_002631895.1 Agapornis roseicollis | reverse complement strand
TTTGGTATGGAAGAGGCCTGTGGGGTTTTTTTTTTTTTTTTTTTTGCAATTTAGAGTATCTTGTGATGTGTTAAAACTAGAAGGCGTTTAGCCTATGTAGAAAGTCAGGCCTTTACTGAGCCTTGCACATGATGTATGGAATAGTGTAAAGGTAGAAAGCAAGTTGTCTTAATTATCTTGTGAGATAAATATAACTGAAGGTGTGTTAAACGAGCAGAATGTTTATAGTGTCGTGAACTCCACAATGGTTAGTTAAATAAAAACTGAAAATAAATTGCTAGAAAGTGTGTGTCCAAGATTTGTATCCTTAGAATGGTTGCCCAAGACAATGCCAAGCATTCAGTATTTGTATCTGCCTCTAGTTTTGAACGTAAGAACCTTAATACTGACTTTAAATATACCATTAAAACCATATTTGCATTATAGAGTCATAGATTGGTTAGGGTTGGAAAGGACCTTAAGATCATCTAGTTCCAACCCCCTGCCACAGGCTGTCCCTGCCTCACACTAAACCATGTCACCCAAGGCTCTGTCCAGCCTGGCCTGGCCAGGGATGAAGCATTCACAACTTCCTTGGGCAGCCCATTCCAGTGCCTCACCACCCTCACAGTTGAGAATTTCTTCTTTATATCTGACCTGAACTTCCCTTGTTTAAGTTAGAACCCATTACCCTGTGTCCTCTCTTCATGCCGTCCCTAATGAAGAGTCCCTCTCCAGCATATTTTCAATAAGAACTAAACTAACTATAAGGTGTTCTCACTATTCAAAGCAATTAACCTTATTAATAAGAAACATCACTAAATTAAGTCTTCTAACATATGTATCAAAAATAGTTTCTGAAAGTAGTAAGCAATTTTTCAAAAAGTTCATACTGAATACTGGCTGGATTATCCTTGAGTTCAGATACTTACCTGCTTGTCATTAACACTACTGTACAAATATTATACAATATATAATACATCTGGGATAGCATCCATTTGTCTAGCTTTAAAAGCATTTTTATTTTGCCTGGTAACTGCTGGGACTCCAAAATTGACTTCAGAAGTGGTTTAGGTAAACTTATTTAAAATCACTTGAAGGAACATAAATAATAACTACTAGTAATATTATTCTTTTTTTCAGTAAGTCTTTTACCTTTTTTCACTAGGTACATTTTGTTTTTAAAATCAGACTGTTAATATTGCTTGAAAAGGAAAAAAAAAAAGTGCAATGTCAGAGGAAGCATCGGTTTTTCTCTATTTTGTGATAAGTCTTGTCCGTTACCTATAAAACTCAGAGATCCTGTTTCAATGCATCTATATCTTTTTAAAAGCAAAAATTTGAACCAGAGCCTGCAATCTTCTTATGAATCACACATATTTCTTCTCAAACGGCCACTGAACTATGACTTTTTCCTAACCAAGAACACTATTTTTAATATATTTATGTTGTATGAATGTGCCTTTCAGATATGAAGTAAGTTTTGTGGTGGAATTAACTCTCATATGTTTTGACAGTATTTAACAGTTTGCTACTTGAGAAAACCTCTGGAGATTAATTCTGTCCCCAGAGGTCAATGAAGGTGATTTGAATAGCTGAGTATATTCCATTACTACCATTTTTCCTAGTTGTTCTTATTTCCTGATATTTATTTTCTGTTGAAGAAATGTGTTAATATCTCACTTCTGATATATACATATATATTTATGAATATATATAATGTTTATATATAATATATATTATATAATATATATATCCCACTATCAAGTGGGACCTCCACTCAACAGCATAACATGAATGATAATCCTTAGAATCTCACTTACTACACATAATCTTAGGGTATTTTGCACAAATCTCATAGAATGCTACAAGAGAGAAGACAGTAAGGGGTTTTCACACAGGCAGCACATGCTTCAAGCAGTGGGATGACCTACCTGCAGATGGCCCCTTGCCCAGGGCTTATGTCGCACTTCCCATCATTCAGGCAGAAGTTTGGTTGCAGGTCACAAATGCTGTTGCATGGCAGCCCATCAATGCTTAGGTAGCCAGGATTGCAGACGCACTCAGCTTCCCCACTCCAGCGATTTACTAAGCATTCAGAGAACTCATTGCAGGCCTGGAACTTGCAGGGATCAGCTTGTTCACCTGAGAGTACATAGAGCAGAAAATATTAACACTAGAGGAGAAGCTTAACTGAGGCAAAGCACTGTACTTGTAGCATTTGAGATACCTCACTTGTACCAAGTGTAAGAGGCTGGCATACAGTTAAATGATCAATAGTGGAAGATTTGTCATGCTAATTGACATAATAAACCATCTGTATTGAAGAGCTACCTCAGAAGAACAGTTACCAACTGCCAACAGGTGAGCACTGCTGTTTTTCTTTAACCTTAAAACAGGAAATATTTCTGAGTAGCCTTTATGGTAAACTCCTGGCTAATTGGAATGGGAAAGAACTTTCTCCCTGCATCAGAGGAGGGAAATAAGAGGGCCTGTATCTTTTTAGTGCAACCAAGGCCTTGCCATAAGAGTAAGGCAGCAGCTGTTGCCTGTGTAGATGCCCACCTGGCAGCTAAACTGTCTGCCACCCGTGGGAATAACCACATGGAGTAAGGTCAAACTGCACATGAAACTAAGCACAAGAGAGATGAACACAACTGTTCTTGCTGAGCAGCCTTCCTTCTCACTCCCCAGTGAAAGTGCAGCAGCACTGTGCAGCACCATTATGCAGAGTATTGCTTCAGCCAACTTTGGCTCCATATTTCTATGTGGGCCCTATACAGTTTGCTTAGTCTGGGTTTCCCTTTGATTTTTATCTCTTTAGTCCCTTAACAGGGACTGTCTACCTATCTGAATTCTGTCTTTCTAAAGCCTAGCCTGTGAAAAGCAATTAGGCTGTGTCTGAAATGCTGGGATCCTTTAAAGTCCTTAAAGCAGAAGTTGCTCTAAATCCCCTGCACTAAAATGCATATCCCTCCCATCCTTACCTGATTCTACATCCAGGGAGTATTTATCAATGGCCAGATTCATGGTGTGATACGCAGTGTTGCAAAAGTCTTCCAGGATCATGTACACAGCATTGGTGACATTCCGAGGCACAGGTTTGGCAAATTTCATTCGACTGTTCACCACAATGCTGCCATTTCTGAAGTTGAGGATTTCCAGATTCTGAAAGCCTGTCAGATTTGACTGGAGGTAGGGCACCAGCTGTAACACAGAGGACACAACAGAAAAGCTCACTCTGAATCTCTGCTCAAGGCAGTTGCATTGGTGTTGTGTCAGACAGCAGGAGCCTGAAATATTTTATCCAAATCCCGCAGCAAGGGCATTAAAACTTTACACAGTTGAGGCCTGTGCTGGCAGCCTGCCAGAAGCCCAAGTACTTCAGGCAGTTCTTAAGATTATCACAGTTTACAGGCAGCTTCTAAAAAAACTACAGTTCAGAAATGCAGTTCTTGGGATATACAGAGTGTTATGCCTTGATTAAACCATTGGGCACACTTGGCATTTCACAGGGTATTCCCCTCTCTCTCTCTTGCTCCCTTCATCTTCTGCAACAAAATATTCATTTGAGTCAGAAGAGGGTAATTTCCTGGTTAAAATTTGACAATTGCAGCTGTATAACCCCTGTGGGGTTTTGCTAGCCATCAGCCAGTTTAGGAATAGCTTAGTTCCCTGAACTTGGCACACTTGAGAGACGGGCCAGTGCAAGTCTGATGAACTTCAACTAGGCCAAGTGCAAGTCCCTACACCTGGATCAGGGCAATCACAGGCACAGCTACAGGTTGGGCAGAGAATGGATTAAGAGCAACCCTCCAGAGAAGGACTTAGGGGTATCTGTTGACAAGAAGCTCACTGTGAGCCAGAAGTGTGCACTCGCAGCCCAGAAAGCCAACCATATCCTGGGCTACATCAAAAGGAGCATGAGGTGATTCTCCCCATCTCTCATGAGACCCCACCTGCAGTACTTCATTCATCTCTGGGGATTGGAACTAGATGAGCTTTAAGGTCCCTTCCAACCCACTCTGATTTTATGATAACTACCTCTTATTTAGGATGGGTTGAATGTTTTACAGGAAGTTACCTCATCACAGTCCAAATTTATTTTCTTCTCTCTCCCTATAGACTAAATACAGAGGACTCCAGAAGCAAGTAAGGGAAGGGTTGTAGTGACTTCAGTTACACTGCTGCATTTATTAACAACAGCAGAATATCCAACCCACAGCATTGAAAAGTTACACTTTTAGAGAAACTACCAACTGAATAAAAGACATACAACACACTGCCCATTTCCAGGCAGAATTTTCCCATAGAGGGACATAGACAGTATCTCTAAACACCAGTCTTGAGTTGCTCTCTGCAAAAGAGAGTCAACAAACTATTATTTACCAACATTTTTGTTCTACCTGGTAATAGGCATTTTGAACAGAAGTGGCCCTTACCAGTTCCAAGAATCGCTGCTCCAATGCTTTATATTCGGGGGAGTTTTTATTGAACAGGTCCTCTGAGAACATCATGTTGGTAACCCGAAGACTGAAAAACACCACTAGAGCTCTTGAGGGGACAGGAGTACTATAGCCATTTTCACGTGTGGCCCAAGCCACACTGGCCATCTCTGTGGACTGAACATGTGTTGTTAGCTCCACATGACTTTCGGTCATGCTCCTTCCCTCCTCAGTCAGCTCAGGAGAAAGGTGGACAAGGCTCACACGATCCAGGTCCACTGAAACATCCATGACTCTCACAGTTTCATCTCCCAGCTTTGTTGAAGTAGCCACAGATGATGACACCATGGATCCCACAGGAGGGAAACGGGAGGTAAGCTCAACAATGCTGCTTGTTGCACTCGCTGTTACATAGGAGTTCATAACAGTGCTGAAGCCTATGGGAACATCTGCACTGTGGTCTGTGCCACCCTGTCCAGCAAAGCCCTCTAGAACAGTGGTCTGATCTATTACAGAAGGAACTACAGTCACAGCTTGAGTGACAGGTGGCATTGCTGAATGTACTGTCTGATCTAGTGAGTTTTCTAGTGCTCTGTCAATAGGCCAAACGTCAGCAGATTTCTTCACTGCTGACTCAGTAGTGTCCTGGCCTGCCAGTGATGAATCTAGGGTTTTCTGCTCTTCTGTGGGAGCATTAGTTTCTTCCATGGAAACATCAGGGTTGACCATGGAAGCATCAGGGTTTACCGTGGAAAACGTTGCAGTCAGAATAGTTTCTGAGAAGCTTGTGTCCCAGTGGCCTATTGTAGCAGCTTCAGTTACATTTGACTGCTCCACTGTGAGTAGTTCTTCTGTCATTGTCCCATCTTCATTTTGGTGTTCAGCTGCTTCAAAAATGATGTTCTGACCTATACTGGACTCTTTGGGCTGCTCCATACTGACAGTCCCTGTAGATGCAAGGAGAATGTCTTCCACAGAAAGGCCAGTATTGTGTGGTGAAACAGGGGTCTCTCCAGTTGGCATGTCTACAAAGGAATGGTCCACTGAAGGCTCCAAAACCAAGGATGGTGTAACAAGAGAAATGTACTTGCTCAATGTTTGTGTCTGTGTAGATGATTCCACCGGTGATGGCTCTTCTGTCTGTAACAGAGGTACCTGCTGAGTTGTAGTCTCTGGAAAGACAAATATTTCAGATTCATCAAGGAAATCTTCTTTTAGATTGGCTATACCATCATTCTCCATTTTGGAAGGACTGTTTTCTAATTTATTCTTAGAGTTAAGAATATAGTCTAAGATCATGCCTTCAGGAATATCATCAGTTCTAATTAGCAAAGACTCATTGTCATCTTCAAGCCAGTTTTCAGCACCAGGGTAGAAAACTGGTTCCAATGTTGCATCTTCCCAAGGCCAAATACTTGATTCCAGTTCTTTTCCTGAACCATCAAAAGCTGAACCAGACCCATCATCATATATAACTCTGTCTCCAAGATACATTCCATCTTCCATAGGGTGGTATTCTAAGGGAAAAGGAATTTCTTCCACAGACTCATGCAACACGGAGTCTGCATTGGTACTGACTGCAGGACTACCCTGAGTTACTTCTTCCTTCTCAGCAGATTCTATTTCTTTAATACCAGTCTCTACAACTGAGGAAGAGTCAACTGTTGGTGCAGAAAGCAGAGGAACTGCGTAATCACCTGTAGATGGAGGTTCTTCAGGCACAAGGTGAGAAGGGATCAAAGGTAAATAGTTTTCAGATAGACTAGTGTCTTCAAACCATAAGAATAAAAATAAATTTCCAGTTAGTTATGATAAATATGATAAATAATATCAAATTATTGTGATAAAAAGTGTCAAATTACATTCATTTTACAGTTTGCACATCAGTATTCAGCATGTTTTCGTGATATCCTGCCCATGGGAGGGGGATTGGAACTAGATGATCTGAAGGTCCTTTCCAACCCTGACTATGATTCTATGATACATCCCAGCCTTTGTATGCTGAAGTCAGAAGGACCCCTGGTGACCTCTCCCACTTTTCATTCAGATATTCCATGGGCCAAGTGAAGAGGTAAGAAAATACTTCTATGCAATTAAATATCATGTGGGTACCGTTTCCTGAAAGGATAAACATTATTAGCTGTTCCAAATGTTTTACCTTAGCATATTATTCTTGGACACATACATACAGGAAAGGTAAAAACTATCAGAGAAAGATATGCAGGTTTTTAGACCTTTCTGGAAAGTCATTTGGTGAACTATACCTTGATAAGTATCAGAAAACACTGGCATCCAAATTCACTCAATAGTATTAACTTACCATCTAAAGAACTGGAGGCTGAAAGCCATTCCAGAGAGTCCACATAATCATGCCCTAACTCTGGTGCAGTGACCAAATGAAGAGTTGGATTTGCATCCTCTAAATTCAGCCCATCAGGCAAAGAAGTGATGTCAGTCTCTGAGGAGAGAGGAGCTTCAGGTGCCAAACTGGCTTCAGAGTTCATATTTCTTGGTCTTGGCTGGATTTCATTGCCGTTAGACTGGTCACTATCTGAAGTGGAATCTGGTTTGGTGAAATCAAAGGGCAAGGTATTGCTGACAGTTGATTCATCTGCTGAAGGGCGTTCAGCTAAAAAGGTGCTGTCCTGGAACATAAACCCACTATTAATATTTCCACTATTACAGGGGAAGCATTGGCTGTCTGTACTGGGCTGCACACATAGAGGCTGTTAAGAGGAGCCAACAGCAAAATCTGGTACTACTGCCTCTGTAAGAACACAATGGGCAGCAGCAGGAGGAGCTAAACTGGGAGGATTGGCAAATATACACCCTTGGCTAATCATGTGTAATATACATGTGAAATGCACATCCTTGTAACATGTCCAGTCATGTCCACTAAAAAGGGAAAGAAGCAATTTGGATTGTTGAGAGTGCAACTTCCCTTAGGGTACTAAGAAATTTACTGTCTACGTCCAGCCCATTTCCTTTCCTTTACTGAGAAAATGGGTCTGTCTGTTTCTAATTAAACCAGAGAAATGCCTGCCTTCCTTAAGCATAAAGAGCTCTTAACAGCTATTATTCATCAGCTGCATAATCAATACAGCAATTATAGTTATTATGACACATAAACCAGTTTAGGAACTGAACATGAATGTATGCATGCCCTGTGGTCTTTTATTGCTGCATTTTAGTATGTGGGTGTCAGAACCCAGGGAGGAAACAAAGCCCATAATGTAAAGAAGGGCATTCAGAACCTGGAATAACTTTAGTCTTGAAGCTAAGATGCCTGTACAGATAAATTATTTGTGAGCAGTAATGATAAACAACAAAGAACATGCACCATGACTTTGTGAATTGTTTGTAAATGTTCAATTTGCACACCATTTACTTACTACTCCATATCCCAATCATTATTTGGTTTAGGGTTAGAATACTTAGCACATTTCATCTTTGAATATTAATCTGTCTCTCATGCAGGAATTATATTGAGAAAAAGCAAGAAGAGATCAAGTTATTTGGTTAAGGCTACAAAAGCAACCTGACAGCCTAAAACTGAGGGATTCATGTGGCTACCTGCCCAAGTATCAATGCTCTTTCCTTTACTTGACCAGCATAACAGGAAGAATCCAAATACCTTCCAATTTAAAATTTTACTCCTTGTTGAGACATGGGAGAAATAAACTTTCAGCTTCATTCAAGCTGCATTTGAACACTTTGGAAGCAAGCCATTTCAGGTATCGTCATTAAATTACTTGTCTACCCATATCAATCACATTTTTATAGCTGGTTATTATACCACCACTAATTCCTCACGTTTTTTAATTTATATGGTAACAATGAGTTGAAAAGTATATATGCACCATATAACATGTGCTTCAGCAACTACCTTTTCTTGGCAAAACTGGCCACTATAAATAAAGCTGTAAAAAAAGTTACTGTGCAAAATTAGAAACAAGTTACACATAAAAGTTCCATAAAGAATGAATAAGGACAAGCAGCAATAGCTTCACAATACTTCTCTTTTTTAGGTGAGCATTTATTTGCCAGGGATTACACTTCATTTATTTGAATGTGGATAGATGTTCCTATGACAACTAACATTATTCAAAGATTCTTGTTACAGTGCAATATATTATATTAACAAGTTTAATATCATATTGGCAAGCTCTGGTTTTTGCTAATGTCTTTTGAAAGCCTTACAAATATGACAGATGACTGCCAACACAGAACCCTAGCCCTGATTTTCCATTTTCTGCTGCCAGAAAGTCATTGTATTCAGCAAGCCAGAGCATTCTACCTGTTATAGCTCAACAGAAATAACAATAAAATATGGGTTTCAAAACTAGACTTGTTTTTATTTCACTTTTTAAGAGAGATGAACAACTCTAAGAAAAGAACTGATGATTAGTTGGTACCATCTGCTAGCAATCAGATGGTGAAGTCATGACAGCTCCGTGTTATGTCACAAGTAATAGAAGTGTAATAATACAAATCCATTTAATCTCAAATCAGCTAAGAAAAACAGCAATAAATTTCTTTTTCAGAGATGACAGTTGTAGTTAACAGTATCTACTTGAACCCTAACGGTTTGACTTCTGTGGAAGTGACTGACTAATCATTTTAGCCTTGTTTAATCATGTTTATGATTTTCTTAAATTTATCTGAATTTACTTCCCAAATTATCTATGTATTGCAGATTACACACAGCAGGTTTTTGGGTATCTTCTATATAATTAAGAGTTTTTGTCCGAAGACAATGACATTATTATTCATAGTCTATGATTAGAAAACAGAAATGTTTCTTGTATTCCCTAAAACTGGCTTAACATTTATTATTGCAAAGCTACCTCTACTTTAAAATCTTCTTGCCTGCACATCTGTCAGAGTATCCACTGATAGAATGTGAAGATGGCAGAATTCTGTATCTTACTAAAATAAATATCTGCAACATTTCAATCTAGCTAGATAGCACCATACAAGAGAAAGCCCTTTCCTTACTTTAACCTAAATTCATCTTTATCCACACCATGTTTAAGCCATTGTGGCTAATCCATATTAATTTGCATTTTAGAAATCAATGATTCACTCTTAAAACTTATGGAATACTGGCATGAAATTAAGGAATATTATACTTGCAACCATTCTAACAAGAATATTTGGGTTCTTTGAAGTGACTATGAATTTTGCTTCCATGAACATTTCAGAAGTTGATCTTAAATCATATGTGCCCCATGATTATCTCATAATAAACTTAGTGAAAATCTACCACCAAGCATAGCTGGACCTAGATTTTTTGGCACCAATTGAGCTCTTAGAAGCCACATCTGTGTTACACAACAGAGTGCAGAACAGAAGCCTGCTGGATAAATCCTTAAGCCCAGACAATGCTCCATCATTCAGCAGTTCTAGCTGCTGGCAGAACAAGTTTACTTGATCTCAGTGTTGTTGGCACCTAACTTGGTATCTCTGCTTAAAGTCTGTTTGCATTGTGCAGACATGGTCAGGGATACTAAGTCTCTTGTTCAGTGGAGAGCTCCAGTCTATGCCCTAGGTTGTTTCAGAGGTAGAGGAGATAATTACAGATTCAAGGGGAAAAGAAAGAAACCACAGCCTATCATTATTTCCTTTGCTGATGTTAAGGGAATGGAGATAATTTTAAAACTGAACTGAGAATTTTCTGTGAAAGCAATACAGTAACAAAAGGAACATCTGACACTTAATATTATATCTCTTGTAAGAATCAGTTTCTGTGCTTACATCTATTTCTCACTTTCAAAAGAAAGGTAGTGTTGTAGAAAGAATCATGTCTTTAGAGCAATTTACAGTCCAACATAAGAAGCAAGGCCTGGCTGTGCAGCTGGGAACACAGTACTGCTATGTAATATAAAACGATAACAGAAAACTGTTGTGCAGCAGACACCAAATTATCAGATGAGATTTCACCAGGTTTTACTCCAGTATAAGGTGTGCTTTCATTACTACATATTCTGCATGAACAACAGGATAGAGAAACTCTGGGTGTTGACTGCTTTTCTGCCTTGCTGAGTCAAGTTGTTCAAACATGTTCAAAGGCCACTGCTCAGAACCGTACTTACATTGAACTCCGGGTGCTCCAGCACAACTGAATGCTCAGTAATCCAGGATGGGTCTTCTGGTATAGGGTGTACTATTTCTTTCACTGTGGAAATATGAATTCTTGCAATATAAAGGCTGTAGTAGCAGTGTGAGGAAGCTTGTTTGAAAGACTAACTGAAAAAACTTCCCTCATCTCAGATTCATGAGTAAAATCTTTTCAAACTGTTTTCCAGTGAGATTTCATTTCTGCAAATGCCCCCAGCTCACTAACAGGAAGTACAGAGTAGTTGTGAGAACAAAAGGGTAGACAGCACTCTTCCACTACCTCTAGCATGATTGGTGAATATTCAACAGTAAACCACGTATTTCCTTGGTGCTGCTCAAGGCTACTAAGCTAAAGGTCATCTTGGTGCAACATTCATCATGTGACCCGCATTTCTCCTTCTATTCCTGTTAATTTTTGGAACCACTACTGAAATTTCATACCACAAAATTCAGCGTCAAAGAAAAAGAAGACACTAGTCTAATGGAGTAAGAATTAAATACCCCTGCCAATTACTTGCCCTGGTTAAAATCAGAACAAAACAAGCTGCAACAAAGTCATTTTTATTGCTTCTTTTTAATTATTCAGAAGGCAGCTGCATAATTTACTTACCTGAGGTTTACTTTCTAAAACTTCAGATATGTGGCCCACTGATGCATCATAATTAATACGTACCATTAGTAAGCTGGAGAGAGTTAGGGTCTAAAGACAAGGAAGTGTTTCCAAGCAAAGCATTTTTCTGGAGGATGTCAGCAATATAATCTTGGAAATCACTGATGGTGTACACAACTGTTGGATTATCCTCTATGTCCATAAAGGAGTTATCCTCCACCTTGTTGGAATGAAGGTTAATCAGGTCCCAGGTGGCATTGCTGATGGCTTTTCCGTCAAAAGTAACAGCAAAGTGAACTTCCACTCCACTTCAGTTGTACAAAGAGAAAGAGAACATACATGAGAGCTGCAAGGTTATCTAATGTATAGCAAACACTATGATTTTTTTTCCTAAGATCCTGTGTCAGTACCTTTTTTAATAAAAAATGTATTGCTTTAAAGGATTCTGAATAAAAATTATTTCTTCACACCTGTGTTTGGCTGCTTGTGTTTTCCACTACTGCAAAGTTCTCTAGAAAACACTACCAGAACCTAACATCTGGTCTGGCTCTAGCCCTGTGTTTCTTTCTGCTAGTGAATGATAGACAGAACACAAGCAGACCACAATGTTGATTTTCTCCCAGAATTATTAATTGGCCCACCAGTATGCAGCAGTGTGAGTGAAGATTTTAAGATCATGCCAATGATGGGAATGGCTCTGAGGTATGAAAACAGCCAGGAAAAACAGGCTGTATATAGTAGTAATCTACAGTAGCAAGAAGGAGCCCTGATCACTGTCACTATGCAGTGTCAATCTGCTTGACATCATGTTTTTAATAGCAACAAAATGGTATTTAATACAGCTTATAATTGGTAACATTTTTCTAGACCCATTTTTCTGGATTCATTTAATCATTTATTCTTCAAGTGTTGCATCTGTGTGCAGCTTAACTCCTCCACTTGTTTAATTTTCTTTTCCTTAATATGTCTGGATGGCCTTTTCTACATGGCAGCTAGGCAGTAATCTGATTTAGCATACAATGGGCAAAAGCACGAGGGAGCTTTAGAAAATATAACATATTTTGCTTGTACACAGGGCACAGCAAGAAAATGAAGTAATCTAGGAAGTATTAAAAATGTGCTGCAAAGACAGGTTTTCCTCATTCCATAGAGCTGGTCTGGATTGCTAAAGTAATGGCTCTGTTCAGAGAAGTCTGTAAATCCCCAGGCCCAGATACAATGGAGATATAGTCAGAAAACACAGACTAAAAGCAGGAGCCTGCTGGAATTTTATTGCTGGCTCTGTCACTGAGATGGGCCTACCATAGGCTCACCATGGGCACTCACTGTCAGCAGAGGAAATAAAAAAGGAAGCAGTAGTGAAAAGGCAGGGGAAAGATGGAATACAGTATGCTTCTCAAAAGTAACTTTTAGATCTAATACAACTGTGCTGTCAGTTGCAGTTAATAATTCCTAACTAATAAGTGCAACACCATCATCTCTCTAGGAAGGGCTACAATATCTAGTGCTTGGAACACAGTCTGTGTGAACAGTTGTATGCATTTTAGCCTGCAGTAGTGTAGTAGAGGATGGCTTTAAGTCACCATTGTTTGTGAAGAGATTTGTGTCTTCTAACATGTATTCTAAAATTAAATGCTCATTCTCTGTAAACTGTTTCTGAAAAAATGGTTATGCCTTTGAAGAGAAACACACAAAACAAAACAATACAACTGGTAAGTTAAAGGCTGCAGTTCATTTTTTGTCTTGTGAAATTTTTAAAATCCTAAATGAGGAAAATTTTGGATGCTTAACCTGCATATATCTGACAAAATCAAGTTCAGACTGATCCTATTTTCTGTAAGGAACGTTTATAAAGCTACTGCTAAAATGTGCAGTAGCAGAGCCAACTGCCTTTGCTGGAGAACTGTGGCTTTCCTAACTACTGTATTTTCTATAATAAACCTGTATCTAGTCAAGACTTTCCTGCAGACTAAAAAGACCTTAAGTCATCATTAAGTAATTTTGTTCTCTTTACAGAAGAGACTCCCAAGTTAGCCCAGTAGCTTTTTCCCCAAGTGCTTTTTTTTTTT
>NDXB01015534.1:0-16097 GCA_002631895.1 Agapornis roseicollis | reverse complement strand
GGATCTAAGGAAGAAATTCTTTGCTGTGAGGGTGGTGAGGCACTGGAATGGATTGCCCAGGGAGGCTGGGAATGCTCCCTCCCTGGTGGTGTTCAAGGCCAGGTTGGAGAGAGCCTTGGGTGCCACGGTTTAGTGTGTCCCTGCTNGATTGCCCAGGGAGGCTGGGAATGCTCCCTCCCTGGTGGTGTTCAAGGCCAGGTTGGAGAGAGCCTTGGGTGCCACGGTTTAGTGTGAGGTGTCCCTGCTTACGACAGGGGGGTTGGAACTGGATGAACTTAAGGTCCTTTCCAACCCTGACTATTCTATTATTCTATGATTTCTCACAATATTTTCCTTTGAATCTGTTAGAGTCTATCAAAAGAAATAAGACTGTTTCAAATCAGGGTCTTCAGACCTCGGGCCCCTGATGTATAATTTAGAGGGCTAACAACAAAGGTTCCCCTTGAAAGACTGCATGGCACACTGCTACCTCCATGGTTCGTCATCCTGTTCTCTACCTGTGAATAATAAGAGATCACTTTGCAACAAGAGCAGCAAGTAGAAGGGGGAAAACAAAGCCTCTGCCCTGCCTGGGTATGCTCTAAGTAAGGGGACAACTTTGCCACCATCATACAATGTAAAGCCTGGGGCATAGTTTACATAAGTCACCTAATGCTTTCATGTTTTTGAAAAAGCTACACTATCCCCAGGATATAAAAATTTTCCTGGTACAGATTAATCTACTTTCCTTTCTCCGTACACCTGATACATTTGACTACCTTGCTTTTGTGCAGTTTTATACCTGGTAGGATTCAATATTTCTTGTTTATCTCCAAAAGGGACAAGATTTTCTCAAATATTCCACCTTAGAATATGCCAAGGACATTCACTGTGGTCAAATTCTGCAAAGGGGCCAAGGGAGAGATCCCTCTCTTTTATACCCACCCCAATGAAGAACATGATTTTTCCACTACACTACAGCAAAAGGTAAGGCCACTGTAGTAATACTTTCCCAAGCTCCAATCTTCAATCATATTGACAGTAATTCCCAAAACCTCACCTCAGCACCAAGACAGTCATCAAACATGATAAGTATTCACTTTTTAAATAAAATCTAAAAGCTAGGTCTGTCTAGACAGGAAAGGATGAGTAATCAAGCTTCTCAATCAATCCAGCTGCACAGGTTTGTGAGGCTATGTGTTTCAGACAGCATTTCACTTCTTATTGGCAAGGTCTACCTTACACTGACACTGCTGTTATGCTTCAGCTTTATTTTCTAACCCCAGGCTTAGGAGGCCTCTAATAATTGGGGTTCCTTTGCTTCCAACTGGCAATGCCTTCCAGCTTTGCATGGCTCCTGTTTCCCCTAGACTAGAGAGCAGAGAGAATTGCTTTATACATAGTTAAAATCATCTGGTGAGTTACCTAAACATATGCCTAAGATACAAGTAATCTCAGGGAAAGGCTTTCAGTGTAGCTACTATAACCATGAAAATACAACAGAGAAACAGGCTGAGCAAATCTAGGGAGCCAAGTGAACATAAAGGTGCAATGGCCCTTACTTTGTAATGAACACAAGGATTTTAAATGCTTACCAAATGCCTCAGACTATGTTTACTGCTGCAATCAGGATCCCTCTCCAGAGGGAATCCCATGGGAGCAGAGTCTGCACATATGACTTCACATCTGAGACCAGCCAGCTCACGCAGCATCATTACCTGCTCTTCTTTTTGCATGTGGTGTGGTCTGACTTTTCAGAACTCAGCACAAAGTAATAACAATTCTCTAGAGGACAAGGGAATCTCAGCCTTCAATGTGCTGAAACTGAGGATATTCTCATAGTCATGAGATTCTGATCCTTCCTTTGCTTTCCAGCATAACATCAGTCAGCAAAGGCTTTCAGAGGCTGTTCAAGCCTTTGAATGATTGGCGGCTTCAGGATTTTTAAGACAGCTTAGCACTAACCACTGCCCTCAAATCACATAACACACAAGAGGTTTCAATCTGCTGGGCAATGTTTTATCTTCAAACACTTAAGGATTCACCCACCTCTGTCATCCTCATTCACAACCTGGAATTTCAGAGATGACCCCATTTATGGCCATCTTTGTTGGCTCCCTCCAAATACAGGCAGAAAACGTTGATCTGAAAGAAGGAGGCCATTTTCGCAAGGCTGCTGACAGAGATTCCTGAATCAGAAGACTGAGCTTCCAGGAGATTTGCTTTCCAGAAAGGGACCAGCTCAAAGTGGGTGGCCACTTGATGGAACTGCTGAGAAAGTAAAGCCATTGTGATTTGCTTTCCCATATGAGTATGTGTATATATGCACATTCTAGAAGAGTACCTATATTATAGAAGAGGGGGTTTGGTATTATTTCTGGAATAGAAGAGTATTATTTTTTTATTACTTGTGAACCAGAGAATTCCAGTATCTTCAGATCCTGAACAACAGCGCAATTCCCCAAAGTTTCACTACACCAGACCTGTTGTCTGAGAGCTCATTACAAGCTTCATTATTACTCAGTGCTCTTACTCAGAGATGTCAGTCGCTCAGCCAAGGTGTAGACACAACTCCCAGCGGCCGAAGTAACTCATTACAGCTCAGTCCTCTCACCTCCAAACTGCCTGAAGTAAAGCAAGAACAGCCCACAGGCAAACTCACATTTACCCACCTATCTGCCTGGGTGAGTAGGCTTCAGGGTGGGTGAGCTATAATGTGATATTATATTGCCCATGCCAATGATGAAAACCTACATGTTTGTGCAGAAAGCAGCCAGCCAATAATCCATATTCACCCTTTGAAGTACTTTTGGATGAGTTCAACTTGTTAGAAAAGGGCTTTCAGCTGTGATAAGCAGAGGAAATGGAAAAGCCCAGCTCTGCCTTTATCTGAGACTTGCTTGTCTCAGTCTGTGGTAGGTTTGAGACCAGCAAGTTGTTTTGGGTAGCAGCTTGGTTGACATTTTCAACTATGGCAGGTTTAGACTCAACTTGAGTGGGATTCAAGATGAGAACAGCTCGTAGAAATGAATGGTCAGATAAAAAGCTTTCTCTGGAGAGCCTCCAATACTACCACCTATGCAAACTGAGCTCTGGCACTAAATCCGGAAAAATAGTTGGCTTGGATTGGTCATGTTTCCTCAGTACTGTGGGAAGCCTATAACTATAGCAAGTACTATTATCATCTCTGCTTTAAATAGAGCATCTAGCCAAGACTAGTTTTGTCTACAGTGATAAATGACAGCTAAAATGTATGTTCATACACCAACTTTGGCAAGGACATTGGTGTTAGAGGTAGAGGATCCGATGTCATACAATACATACGCTGCTGAGCAATGCCAGCACCAACACTCAGCTGCTTCCAAAGCTAATGAAGCTATGACATTAGCCTATAGGCTTCTCCTCAGATCTTCCCAGATAGTCTTTTTGCACATTGAGGCTGATGCTCAAATTGTTTCATTTTCTTAAGATCCATTGATGTATAATGTAATGATGTAATACTGTTTCTGCTCATTTCCCCCTCATACATACATCCTCACACAACCTCCTTTCAGATCCCCTTCACAAAACAGTCGGCAACATGGAAAGTGGCTTAGTCTTTATGAAGTCAAAATAGGGGCTCTACTTGGTAAACAGCATAGCAACTAATCTCTGGTTTGATCTTTTTTGGCATTTCCAATGGTTTCTCAAACAGGGGCTGCCTCGTTCAATGTATTCATGTAATGCTGACATTAAGGGATGATTGATACACTGCCTATTATAAGAAATAGATATAATGTTGTTGTCCCCTTTGCCGCTTTGAACATTGTATGTATGCTCTCCTGCAACAATGAGCTTTGTTATTTTAAGACAAGAGCTATAGTAACACAGGAGATAAATTTCCAAGGTAACTTAGAAGAGATAAAACGGCCCATTGCATTGGGACTGAAACATGTGGCTCTTCTGGCCTGTTGAGCACACCAAGCTTTTTTTAAGTAGCAGAAACAACATGGAAACAGCAGCTGAATAGGCAGTTAGATGAATAAGCAAATGCACTTAGTGCTGTCTGCATGGCAGCACAGATGAGTGTGAAATGATATTTTCAAAAGGGCACTGAATTGTTCATACATGGTGCTAGAGAACAATATTGCTGTGCTGCCACTGCTGGACCATCACTGTGGCCTAAAGATGAGCTGGGGAGAGGGGAATCCTCCCCTTAATACTGAATATTAGCACAGTCAATATTATTTTATTAAGAGACCAGCCTGGAAACTGAGGGAAACAAAAAATACCTAGAACAGAGGCACAATTTCCAGCCCTTAAACCACACATTCCAAAATACATGTTTAAAATACACAGTTCCTACCCACACAAATCTAGCTCCATGGGTTCAGGACACAAAGAAGTTGGCAGTTTTCAGTTCAGTCTACTGTAACTTGGGTATGTATCTAAATGGATTTTGAGACTATTTATGTAGAGGTTTAAATGTGAAGAACTGAATGCCAGCTTAGACTAATGGCTCTTTGCATGGCACTGATAGCATAAAAAGGGATCTCCTCAATAATCTTTCTCAGAATCATGCAGAAAGACTTAATCTATTATTAGATCTCAAAAGGTTCTTGGTTTCAACGTGTACATGGTAGCAATACATTAATAAAATCAGACTTTTATCAAAGGTTTTAATTCCCCCCAAAAATACACCAGGAAATGATTTCAGATTGCAAAACGTTCCCATCACCTTTGCAACAGCACAGTCATAGCTAACATTTTTATCCATGCTATGCCTGAACACACAGAGCAAGGCTCATGGATAGGTTCTGGGGACTATCTGGGGTTCTGGCACTGCAGAGCTCTAAATAAAGCACCATTAGAGCATCTCTTCATTAATGGAGAAGACAGGCAAAATACACTAGTAAACTTCTTATTAAAATTATCAAACCTTTCTGAATAATACAAATATTCATAATATAAAAAGTAGTCAAGAACAAACAATTAGACAGGCAATCAAAACAACTACAGAACTGATCTGGTTCGAGATAAATCACTGTTTATCCATGAGAGAAAAAACAATAGAATCGACTTCCGGATGTTAGCAGCTGAGCAGCTATCATTTCTACTACAGCATCTGGCTGGAATGTTGCATTTCAGTAAGCACCATCTGGTTTAGGACCCAAAGTCTCATTTTACTAGACTGAATTAGGGCCCAGCAGTAGGGGCAGATACCTAAACACCTTCAAGATTCTGGGACATGGGACCAAGAGCTACCTTAGGGTTTTAAAGATGCTGACACTGATAAAGACAACTTTCTCTTTTTTCAAGAACTATGTTACTGAATGTACAGGAGGAGGACTAAGTGATTCTTATGTATTTATTTTGTGTGTCATGTGCATAAAGAAAAAGAGCACTCAGTTCATTCAGCTCACCAGCATTTTGATTTCTCCTCCAAAGACAAGTATTATGGCTGAATTGTGTCTGATCTAGTTTAAGCTTCAGGGAATATTAAACATAACTGTAGCAAAAAACTTTAAGTATGGTGCACTTCTCATAAAACTTAACAACTCCACTTACAAACTGAATTCCTATCAGAATTTAGTGCACCAATATTCCCAAAACCTCCAGAAAACACAACAGAATGAGCTCCACGGAAGTGGGAGCTGGAGGGTCTGCACCTTATCTTTCCCACCAACACCACAGATACAGCTGTATACTTCCACACACCCAGGTGCAAGCTCCCCTAAGTAAGGACAAAACACAAGTTAAAAGTTGATCAATTCTTCCCTGATGGGACCTTTCAGCTGCTCACAAGCAATATTTTGCAGCACCCCAAGTGCATTATAGCAGATGAAAACCAGGAGTGAAATTAACATCTAACACCTATAGCAAAAGAAACCAAAACCTTTTCCATTTACTGGCTCTTGCTACACTCTTCAGTATGAGCTGGCTATTTGTCTCATATGTTGCCAGTCATCAGGGTTCACAGACATTTTACAGCTCCTTGGTTCATAAATAGCTCAGTGAGATGTGAAATGGGTCAAGATTTATCAGCTGCTTACCCAGTAACCATTCATCAGTCTCTCAACTATTTTTCTATATGTATGTGTATTTGGCTTGCAGCAAAATAGGTCATATTTAGTAGAAGGCATGTTCTAAAATAGTTTGTGTCAAGTCAGATGTTCCATAGATTTCCACCCAAGATGGAGTTCTCATACCACTGTCCACTTTGAATAGGACCTCAGTGAGGAGACAGACATGTTGACTGTAGATAGGAGCTTTCAGCAAGCATGCTGTTTAGACGGGAGAGCAGCACTACCACACTACCAGCCCTATGTTCCACACAAGAGGGGTACCAAAACCACATTGAAACCCCTCAAATTCTACTAAAGTAGTTGAGGCTGGTCTTTTTGATAGACAGTACTGAGGGACAAGACTGATCCCAGCCCTACCAGAAACATAAGGTGTTGAAAACTCAATGCCCCTTGACATCTGCAGGTTTCACAGTGTCTTTCAAGCCCCATTCTCCATTTGGGCACAGCCTGGAACATGGTGCACAGGAAAGTGGAAGGTCTGAAACACTGACTATGTCCTGCACCAGTGGGTCAGACAGGGAGTGGTGGCAGAAGTTCTCCCCTTGGACATCCACACAAATGCAGCCACATCAGTCTGCAGCACAGGGAGGAAATTACTGGAGCCTCCAAACTGAGACATGGGGCATTTCTGCACGGTCTACAGTGGCAGAGCTTTCACAAGAGTCAATTATTCAGCCTGTGTATTTAAAGGCTTGGTAAATAACTAGTCAGGGGATGGGTTTTTCAAAGGTACTAATGATGTTTTCATCAAAAGACCCTTTTCACAGAAATAGACGAGGGAGAAAATATTTATTCAGAGTGTGTTTCATGGAAGTTCCAGTGGCTAGTGTTTTATGGTAAATGATTACAGTGTGCTGGGGACAAACACACCTGGCAGGCCAGACTCAGTCCTGTTCTTGAACAAGCACAGGTGGAACAGAAATAAGTTCTACATTGTCTAGCCTACTAAAGGGATTTTTCCCCTCCAGGCTGCTTGGGAATAGCCCTTTAGTGCACAGATCATCCACTGAACCGTAACATTGTCCCCACAATCATGCCTCTTCCTTTTCCAGCTCTTACTGATGCTTGCCAAAGGGATGGATTGGGGTCACCCCCACTACTTCCAGGCTTTCTGGGATGCTCAGTCACAAACACTCAGCTCCCCTTTTGGAGGAACAACTTGCAGAAAAACCTGCAGACACATCTATCTGCCCCTCGTATATGGTTACCTATTCTAGTCCCCAACAGAAGTACCTCTTACCAAGATAACCAAGGAAGGTTTCCAAAAGAAGGGGAATAGGGTTGTTCTAAGTAGCAGTAGGCCATGACTTTTCTTCTCTACAGAAAGGTTCATTCCCAGTTACCATTTCTACCTTAGGTCAGGCATTTTGGGTGTTCTCTTTTAGGAGCACTTTGGAAATTTCCCCCTAGCTCTGCAGTCAGCTGCTCTTAAGTTTGTCTGCAACAGGAGACAATAGGAAACAGCATGAAAGGATGGATCCAGTTGGGCTAGAGGGCTCAGAAGACTCCTGGTACCAGGATCTTTCATACAGCTGCTCAGACCGCTTGGAATATTGTTACCCTGAAGTGACTGTCCAAAGCAGGGAGAGATGCCACAACAGATCCACATCTAGAAAAGCAGAGACATGCTGCCAGTTGTGCAAAAAGGGACATTAGAACTGGCCAGTGACTCAGTCCGTTCTCAGGAAGATATGCAAACAGCCCAGTGTTTGCACCAAGGCCTGAAAGCTGCTGAAATGGAAGGAGTTCCTCCCTCCACTCCAGTACAACATATTTTTGGAGCTTCAGGATTAGAGACAAGACTCCTCTACTGTAATCCCCTATAAAAGAGGGGCTTCAAGGAAGTCAGATACCTATAGAAGGTTGTATGCAATAGAGCTCACGTGCTGCCTGTGACACTCATTTTGGAATGGGGATGCAAATTTAACCTTCTGCAATTCCCTCTAACTCCAAGGACAGAAGTACTCTCCCTCCCTGACTCAGTCCAAGGGGGTCATCTTATTCAGCAACAAGCACCCCCATCCTGCAATAAACCACAGAATTCCCACCAAGGAGGAATTCTGGCTCAAGCTAAATATCATTACATAGGCCATCACAGTCCAGCTGTTCACACAGAGCTGAGTGCTTAGAACTTTATAAAGTTAGATGACTTTACAGCAAAGGACCACAAATGCTTATATCATGCAGATATCCCTGCACTCATGGATGAAAGCTGCAAACATGGCAAGAATTCCAGCTTTGCAAGTGTCCAACAACAGCAATACATCATGCAAGGTCCTCCCTGCTGACCTTTCTGGCACATTTAGATGTGTGCCCATAACAAATAGATGCTTTTCCAACAAGATGCATCAGTGTCCTGACATCACTTATACCAGTAACAAATACCAGCCACAAAACCCAAAAGCCAGTGGGCCTCAGAGTTCACCCTACTCATTACATGACATGATCATTATGATATATTTACAGGAATAGCTAAGCTGAAGTAAGCTGCTGCAGAATGAGCACCTACCTGCTTTTATCTTCAGCTTATTTGTTATGGGCCAGATTTAATCTCACTATATCTAAGTACTCCAAGCACTTGATTTTATCCTGTGATATGTAAGACATTTGTTTATGTACTGAAAAATTGCTAGAGGGAGAAGAGATGCACATTCAGGTGCCAGACAAATGATAGAGGCTTATATTTAGATGAAGATGTAAGGGTTATTGTTGACTGCTTCATGCACTGTACAACCTGCTTAGGCAGTTGGACATGAGGTAGCCTTCACTCCCATGTGTATTTTTTGCCATATGATTCTTCCATTTACAGACTTGCCTGGATTAATACGTTAAGTGGAGTTTGTCTTCCTCTGGGAAACAATGCAAATCTATTTGGAAAAGCATTTCTGAGAAGCAGACAAAGAGTGGGCCAGAGCCTCTGCTGGCCCAGCTCCACTGGAATCAGAGCAGCAGTGGATATTTCAGCCGTACATTCTTAGAGCCTTACTGCTAAAGAATCTCTCCCAGAGGGGAACAAAAAAAAAATCCCCAAAAAACCAAGGGCAGTATTCTCATTGACAAGAAATTAGATAAATCTATTTCAGAGATAGAAACATTCAATTCCTACCTCTTTATATCAGGTTTCCCAAATGACCATCACTTCAGACTGTGGAACCTTTGAACTTCAGAGGCACTAGGAAAGAGAAACAGAAATGGAAGGGAGGTGGTGCTAAGAAGAAATAACTTATTGTTTTCCTCAAAGCTAATGTTTCTTTCCAGGAGACCCAAGTGATCATTACTTCATTCAGCTTAAGCAAACAAAACACCACATCTAAACAAAGGATTTGAACAGTAAGTAAAGTTCCATTAAGGAATTGTCCAACAGATTCATATTGGCATGACTACGTAATTGTAAGATGCAAAATTAGTGCTGCCAATTAGACACACACCCCTCCTAGTCCAAGCGTAACGAATGACCATGTCAGCCCACCGGTCTCTTTGATGGGGTATGAGCTTATCTGCCCTGCTGCAGCAGGGAAAATGGTGTGAAGCAGGACATACCCAGCACTTCCATAGCATTTCCGACGGCTGGCTTGTACCTTGAATGACTGATACCACAATACTGTAATTAAGTCATGATATATCTTCTAGAGGGGAAAACACATAATATCTAAGCTGGTAAAAGTGAACTGCTCGCCTCCCTTTCAAATCCACTGGATTAAATGCTCACAGCATCTAGAAGTCAACCTGCCATTTCCTTAATGAAACTTAGGAATGAGAAACAAAATATTCCAGCACCATCTTTTTCTGTCCACAAATGGCTTGCCCACTCTCAACCCAATGTATGTAAAACATGCAGTACCCTTTGAAAATACTCTACACATTGAAGAACATCAATACCTTACCATAAGTACTCTGCTAAGAGATGCTAATGGCAATAAGAAGAATCAAGATGTTTTAGTATGTCTAAGAGGGCTAAAAGACATATTGAAGTTTGGTTAATGCTTATGTTTGCTGTTTCTCACCAGCAAACATAATCTTGTGGGATGTTTAATAGAGCAGAGAACATATCTGAGGCTTTAGGTGCCCTGGAGTATCTCAGCTTCCAAGCTGCACAATGGCTCCTGGCTATAGCCATCTGCAATACTGTAACCACAAGGTTTTGCTGGAAGACCTGTGGATTATGACACCTCATTCTTCAAATCAGTGCTATCTTTCATAGGAAAGGGCTCCAGGCAGATGCAACTGGAAACAGCACATCATCACAGGGAAGAAACAGACTGAGAAGATCCCAGCCAAAAGATTTGAGGTAATTTCTATCTAAATTATGTCTGAATCCTTTGGTGCCTTTCAAAGATTTCTCAATACTGACTTAAGGTTTTGGTACCGATGTTTTTTTTGGGGGGTTATTACCAGGTTCAGTGCCCAAATTCAGTTCCAGTTAGGATTGCAGCCCTGAAAATCCCCCTCCTTCAAGAGGTTGCAAATTGGTTACCCAGAAAAACTGCAGAGCTGAAAAAAGCCTAGGTTTCAAAGCTTCAGTGGTAGCTCAGCACTGCAAGGGATAGTAGCAGTTACCTTCCTGTGGCTCCAAGCAAGCACCTGACACCCACACTGCAGAGCACCTTTGGCTTTACTCTCCCTTCTTGATGGGATGGATTTTCCTTTTCTCCATATGCTTCCCCCCCTCGCTCCCATGGAATCCCTGCCCTAGAAAATACTCAGGACAGTCTCACAGTTGTGACCAGGTTTATACATAGAGAGGTGACAGAACTCAAACAGTTATCATTGTATTATCCTTCATCTTCTGATGCAATGAGCATTTGCAACAACTCAATCAGCTTGTACTGAGATACATGAAATGTTTCTCTCTTTATTCCACAGTTCTTGTGAGGCAGTAAAGAAGTTGGGCATGGAAAAACATCCACTTGTCAGTCCTTGAATTTGTCAAGTGTTATGTGGGGTCTCATCACACACCTTGTAGGGAATTAGAACAGTTCCTAAGCTTGTGTTTTTCCATCAAGAGATACTTGTGAAGGGCAAGTAGAGCAATGTATCCTGCTGGAACGGTTTTATTTGTAACCAAGAGGTATGCAGTATTAAAAGAAACCAAATGTTCATATGGGTAAAGATTTTTACTGCTACGTTTGTTCACATCGCAGTTGTGGGGAACAACAATTTGCCTCACCGAGCAACCAGTGAATTTCCAGCAAGTGAAGCCAAAATCGGATGAATTCAAGCTAAGCCATTGCTCCCTGAAACTGTTTGTACCCCAGACTTCTAGAGGAATTCTCTCAGCCCCACAAGACCTATCTCCACAGTGTATCCAATACAATCCAATGGCTTTTTTCATTTCAAAATTGGGCACACTCGTATTTAGACAGAGGCTGAGCAGGATGAGGTTAATTCCTCAATTTAGAGTTAAGCTCTTCTGATTCAATCATCATGTATTTGTGAGCATTCAAAGTGCTCCCTGTATCCTGTAACAGATGGGCAAATCGCTTTCATCTGCTACAGCATCTTTTACTCCTGAAGAGCAGCCTGCTATGTAAAACAAAGGCAGAACTAGCACTAAACAATGGGTTCACTCACTGTTGTCCTGGTCATGTAGGACTGATTTCTGCATTCTGTTTTATAAGTTTTGGGGTTTTTTATACAAATTAAAGGCATCTCATGAAGTTTCACCCTGCCTTAAGTCTTCTGTTCTGGTGTGTGAACTGGAGACACCACGCTCTCCCAAACAATTTTATTCCAAGACCATCTTATCCAGCAACACAAGATATTAGGTTTTAGCTGGGTTGGGTTTTTTTTCCCCAAATAAGTGGATTTCAGATGGAAAACTGAGAAAATAAGAGAAGTTAAAATCCCAAGTCTTATCTTTACTCTGATACTGCAGGCAGTGGGTATGGAGTTTGATATTACTACCAGCTATCAAGCTAAACCCTAACCTCTTGGCCACATCTTATTACAACTGAAATCAAAGCTGTTGAGAGCTGATGCCAGTCTGCAAATTCCTCCCAATAACATTGATGTGGTTTCAGAAGCTCCAGGACTGGCTTTTCAAGTTATTATTCCCTATTGATTGCTTTGTTTCTCACATATGAATCCAGATGATATCCTGGGGCACCCTGCAGTTTGGTATTTTGTAATAAGTTTTACCCAAGGGTTTTGCAAGCGGATGGGCTAAAAACAGGTTCCTGACAGCCAGATGAGCTCATCCTATATCATGTATGAGCTCTCACCCTCCTAGATTCAGACCAGTTAGAATGCAGCTACCAGCTAATACCACCCTGTAGATTTTGTACCTGTGTACAAGTGCACTGTATGGCGATGCTTGTTCTGACAAGTGAGGGGATCTGGAACATGGGCTCTTTTCTTTCACTGTTACTATCTTGTTGAAAAGGGCATGGTGAGGGTTACACGTGCTGCTCTGCAAGAGGAAGTGGTGTAACAGCTGGATAGTATCCCTACAAATCCAAACATTTGGGAACAGCTTAATCCAAAGCCAGAAAAGAGTCATGATCTAGAAACCCCCAAGGCAGAACTTGAGGCAGACAAGAGTCTTTGCCATCCCCACCCTTGTTTCATCAAGATCTAATGCAGCTTGCTTTCAAATGTTAAGCTGTTTGTCATGATGGTACCCACAGGGGTACACTGATCCTTTCCAGTGTCCCAGGCAGCAAAGCAATGTGGAGGTTAGAAGAGCAAAAGAGAGTTATTTAGCTTTTGTTGCATGAAGTAGAGCTGGGCAGCCACTCTGGCAGCATTCACTGAAAAAAGAATGTTATTTTCCTTAAGAGTTAAGCATCAAATGGGATTTTATTGATACTCTAAGTAAAGGCTATAGCCTTCAAATAATCTACCATCAGTGGTAAAAAAGGAGGCCTGCCTCTAATATACTAGATAAATATAACACAAACATTTATACAAGAAGCGTAGTGTAGAAGAGGTGGACTCAAGGAGCCAGCACACTACCAGCAGCAGTGAGAGTATAGAAGCACAGACTTCTAGCACAGTGGAATAACCACTAGGTGCCCCAGGGGTTTAGCATCATCCTCCTTGATGTTTCGTCTATAGCCCTTCCCCGATTACTTACGTATTAGCTAGATAGATGCTAGCTTGGACATATCCAAATTGGTGACCACATTATGGAATTGGCCTTAATATTTAAAGAAACAAACCAAACGTTTCTAAGAGCATCCCAAAAGAGAGTGAAGCCAGACTGGCACATAGCACGAGCAACTTCAGCTGTCACCAGGTGCATTGAGGAGCATCCCCACACGTTCTAGCTTTGAAATCTAAGAATCAAAAGGGCAAACTTCAGCTTCAGCTGCAACTTTTTCTCAGCTTGGCTCATTTAAAGCAAGCTCTCCCTGGTGGGGACTCCCAAACATCCTCTGAGTATGAGGTTACAGTTCACAGCTCAGTTGCTCTATGTATGTTGGGTAATACTCAGAACTCAGATTTAAAGTAGCAGTGATCAGATATCAGCAACTTATCTGATAATTCTACAGAGTTTTAGAACTCAGATTTCTTAATGATTTAAGTACATGACAAAAAGTATACTTAATATCTAGGTTAAAGGAAAAAAACCTTTGGAGACTGGGGAATAAAACCAAGAAGCTTTCCACAGAAAATGAAGGAGGGCTTTCCACAGAAAACTAACATGTTCAAGAGAAACACTGGCTGCCAAAAAGCAAGAAGAAATGCCTAGAAGAGATGAAACTACATGTGGATTTACCAGTCTTCTAAGACCATCCCTGCTGGAAATTCACTGCTCATCTGCATGAACAAGGGATTATTTGACCATCCTTGCATAGCAATCAAAATCCTCAGGAACACCTTCTAAAAAGCAAGACAACTTAGTTCTTGATATTTTCCTATTTTGCTATATATTCCTATTTGCATAATGATAGTATTGAAAAGTCTGGACCTACTGTGTCTCTGGACTACTTATTGAAAGCAGACCATCCTGGAGCCACAGAAATGCTTAAAAGAGCTGGAATCATATTTAATGACATATTAGGGAATGAGCACCCTGATCTCTAAAGAGGAGAGCGTCATCCATGTGGCATACAGCAGCAGCATATGTCACATACACAGGTTTTGGGAAAGGTCACTCAAAGGCTTGTGAACCAGGACAAAAAGTGAAGATTCTCATGACAGATGCACAGGTCAAGATGTAACTCTGAAAGCAGCAGAAGAAGAAGGAGCTGGTTGCATTTGAAGAGGCAGGTCCAGGAGAGGTCAGAAGTAGCATAGGGCTTGCCATACATCAGCATGTTTCTCACTGCTGCAGGGGAAAAGAGAAACCCAGAATTCAATTTTAAGTGTCTCTGACTGGTTCTTATGAGGACCACATGCTTTGTTAGAAAGAGAATCAAAATTTGTGTACTTTTCTTTATACCAAAATCATTGCAAAACCCTTTATAACATAAATGTTTAGATAAAAATCAGTCAGAAGTGATGACTAAACCCAGATGAACAGCTTTGGCAGAAAGAAGCAGCAAGGATGCAAGAAAGGCTTTACCAAAAAGGCAATAATGAGCAGTCTTCTTTGCTTTAGTTTATTGGATAAGGCATTCAGGCATAGGTGCAGTCTTTATCCACATCCCTGCTTCTACTTCACTGTGCCCTTGCACCAGCCTTAACTGCAGGTTTGTTGATTCTGATACAGGTTCTTAAAGCCATCTAAAGCAGAACATTAAGGTGGTTTTGCATAAGCTTTTCATCAAGATAGTTATGCTTACAGTGAAGCCATTTGTTGGGGAGGTTCTTCCAGCCCACAGTAATACAGATTATCCTACTGAAAATATCAGTCTCCGCAATACCGTCACTCAGGAGCAAACATTATTCTGTGCAAAGTACAAGCCATGTTATCCAAGTCATACTAAGGAATGATCTTCCCAGTCAGATACCCCCTTTTTCTCTATTTTAAGCCATTGCTTCAAATAGAAAAGTATGAATAACTGAGACGTAGCAGAAATGGCAGTAATGGCTGTGAACTGCATGGTTATGTTTGCTATGCCTTAGAGTGCATTGTGTCTGCAACTCAGGATGGGGTTTTTTTGTTTTCTACTTTTCTGAAACACTCTACTCTGACAGGAAACTGGTAAGTCTCAGTTGTTCCTCAAATTTGATGCTCCAAAGGCCAGGTTGGATGGGACTTGAAGGAACCTGGTCTAGTGGAAGGTTCCTCTGCCTGTGGCAGGGGTTGGAACAGGATGAGATTTAAGGTCCCTTCCAACCTAAATCAGTCTGTGATCTTATGAAATGCTTTTAGTTACAAGAATGTATTATACCAGAACGAAATCCAGATGAAAAAAGTTCTTAATTTTGAATGCACGTTGACATAAATCTGTAGTGCCCATTTTGGCATATTTGGGGAAAGAATATGCCACTGATTTTTATATGTGCATACTAGCTACATTTAGAAAATATTCCATATATTCAGTATCATATTTCTCCACACATTTGAAATCAATGTACAACTACAACCTACAATTTCACTTGTACTGTCTACTATAATGTACAAATTAAGCACAGCCCCCTCAAAAAAAACATGATGTGTGAGAAGCATCCCTGCATATGTGGTTTTCATTTCCTTGCATGCATGATTTACAGCTGCTCACCAATCCCCATCCACAGTTAGATACATTAACATTCCTACACTAACAATCACAGAATCATAGAATAGTTAAGGTTGGAAAGGACCTTAAGATCATCCAGTTCCAACCCCCCTGCCATAATCAGGGACACCTCACACTAAACCATGGCAGCCAAGGCTCTCTCCAACCTGGCCTTGAACACTGCCAGGGATGGAGCACTCACAACCTCCCTGGGCAATCCATTCCAGTGCCTCACCACCCTCACAGCAGAGAATTTCTTCCTCAGATCCAATCTAAACCTTCCCTGTTTAAGTTTGAACCCATTACCCCTTGTCCTGTCACTACAGTCCCTAATGAAGAGTCCCTCCTCAGCATCCCTATAGGCCCCTCTTCAGATACTGGGAGGCTGCTATGAGATCTCCACGCAGCCTTCTCTTCCCCAGGCTGAACAGCCCCAACTCTCTCA
>NDXB01015531.1:28679-47892 GCA_002631895.1 Agapornis roseicollis | reverse complement strand
CACGCTCCTTTTGATGCAGCCCAGGGTACGGTTGGCTTTCTGGGCTGCAAGTGCACACTGCAGGCTCATGTTCATGTTCTCATCGACCACCATCCCCAAGTCCTTCTTGGCAGGGCTGCTCTGAATCTCCTCTTTGCCCAATCTGTAGCTCTGATCAGTCTGAGACTTTTTTTTCCCCAGCTGCAGGGTGCCTGTGTAGTTTTTCAGACTTAAGAATTTGGTGGTGGTGGTTTTCTGTATATGTCATGGTATTAATGTTTGCTTTGACATTTGAACAGTTCTGCCATATAGCATTTTGGCACATATACTAACATAGAGATTTCAAAGTGAAATTCAGGTGGAAGCCACACAGTAAGAATTAGTTATGCTGAAGGCTTTGGTTCACGCAGACAAAATACAGATTATATAGTTTTTATATATAGTTAAGACTTCAGAAGAAACATGAAGAAGAGTGCAGGCAGTCAACCCTGATGCATGACATTCATACAGTTGCAGGTGTCACACTCTCTGATACTATCTCTTTCCATCGAATCATAGAGCAGTTAGGGTTGTGTCATGGTTTAAGCTCAGTCAGCCACACAATCTTTCTCGCTCACTCCCACTTTTTCTCCCCCCTGCTCCTGGAGGGAGGAGAAGGAGAATCGAAAGAATGTACCTCCCATGGGTTGAGATAAGAGCAGTCCAGTAACTACAGTATAACACAAACCACTGCTGGTAACACCAGTAATAATAATGATAAGGGAAATAACAAGGAAAAAGAATGCAACTGCTCACCACCCACCGATACCCAGCCAGACCAAGCAGTGATCTTGCCCTTCCAGCTAATTACCCCCAGTTTATATAGTGGGCATGACATGCTGTGTGTTATGGAATACCTCTTTGGTTAGTTTGGGTCAGGTGTCCTGTCCCTGATTCCTCCCAGCTTCCCCTCCTCCCTGGCAGAGCATGAGACTCACAAAGTCCTTGGTCAGAGTAAACATGATTTAGCAACAGCTAAAACCATCGGTGTTATCAGTACTGTTCCCAGGCCGAAAGTCCAAACCACAGCACTGCACCAGCCACTAAGAAGGAGAAAAATGACTGCTACTGCTGAACCCAAGACAGGTCAGAAAGGATCTAAGATCATCTAGTTCCAACCCCCATGCCATAAGCAGGGACACCTCACACTAAACCAAGCCACTCAGGGCTCTGTCCAACCTGGTCTTGAACACTGACAGGAATGGAGCATTTACTGCTCTTTCGTACAACCTGTTCCAGTGCCTTGCACACTCACAGTGCAGAACTTCCTCCATATACTTAACCTGAACTTCCCCTGCTTAAGTTTAAACCCATTACCCCTTGTCTTATCGCTACAGTTCCAGATGAAGAAAAAAGCCTCCCTTCAGTACCCTTGTAGGCCCCCTTCAGATATTGGAAGGCTGCTACAGATATATTTACACACAAAATTATACAAGGTGTTCTTTACTAGGAAAACAGTAGTATAGATTTCCTTTTTAAGACTGATGATGAAATACTAGTGTGTCTAGTGATAGCAATGTGCAACCTGAATAAAGGTCCATTACTATACTTGGCTTTTTAATTTATCTTGTTTGTCTTACATTTTTACCTTAGAGGCCGGATGCAAACACGTAAATAAGTATTCAACGCCAGGTTAGATGAAACCTTAGGTGGCATGTGTCCCTGCTTATGGCAGGGGGGTTGGAACTAGATGACCTTAAGGTCCTTTCCAACCCTAACTATTCTATTATTCTATGATTAACAATGCTTAAATACAGTCTCCCATTCCAGTACAAAATACTCTCTGTGAATTCAAAATGTTTAGCTGTACTAAGTAATACATAAAGTACATGCAGTGACTATTAGGTACAGAATACCATTAGAAGCCTGCATCAAGAATGCAGTGGCAAAAATGATTCCTTAGTTTTGGCTTCTGGCAATGGAATAAAGACATATAATGCTGATCTGACACTTTCACAGGACGATTTGAAAGGAAGAGAGTGAAAAGCCTAAGGGTTTTTCCAAAATTACAAGATTTCTACCATTATAACACTTCAGTCATCATCAGCAGTGTGTTAAGAAGCCATTAAGGGAGTCTACTTCACTAGAAGCTGTCATTATGTTAAAGCATGTGATGACATGAAAGGTTAATCAGCCCACAAGTGTGTAACGATTACTGCTGTAGTGGGTTCACAGGATTCCATAACACACAAGGACATGGAGGCTTTATCCCCTAGAAAAGATCCAACCACCCCAAAAAGGGGAGAACAAACTGAACTGACCCCAGAAGTAGACCCAGAGAGGAACCCATAAAATAACAATTTAATTTCACAGATGATGCTGGACAAGCAGTTTGAAGTCAGCTAAATATGCCCTGCAAGGGCCTGAGATCTCACAGGAACTTCATTCACAGAGTTCAGCCTGTTTAGGAGAAGGAAAGGACATGCAGCACAGGCAGTTCCCAAGAAAGAGGCTATGTTTTCAATAAAATTAAGTCCTTTTATACAATGAAGACATTAGGAGGTGTAGAACATCACCTTCAACAACTGTTGATACTGTTGTTTCCAGTTTTTCCACATGGGGCAGCCAATAGGACACGATTTTGTTTGTTTTCTGTGTTTTGGGGTGGGTTTCTTTTATCCGCTTCTTGCCATGGAAACAGCCAATGGAAGTTATGAGTTTTACCCATTTTTACAGACTATTTTTCCACCTTTTCAAATGATGGATTGATTTTACAATTAGGATGTGTCTTGTTTCTAGGTACCCAGCTGTACTTCAAATATGCCAGCTGCACTTTGCAAGGATGCTTTTTGTTCCCAGGCCTAGCTCCTGTGCTCATAGCTCCCAGGCTGGCAGAAAATTTCTCTGTAAGTATGTCAGCAGGCATTTTCTTCTCCTCAGTAATTTTCCTTCTAACAAGATTGCACACCTCAGAGGCAGAGAGGGAAAGGAGGTGAAATTTCAAGATCCATATTATCTTATCTATATTATAGAACTATCCTAGATAGCATTTTTAATTCATGACATGGGAAAGAATTAAGTAACAATTACTTCACAAAATTTGTAAGGACAAACCTGGACTTCATGCACTATTGGGTTTGAACACTCTTACAAATATGGAAGAGCTTAAAATGTCATTGTAACTCTAACATCGTTCAGTAGTTAACCATATTGAAATTGTGATGGAATGAGAAGGGTTTGCTGGGTTTTGGTGGTTTTTGGTTGGTTGGTTTTTGGTTTGTTGTTGTTATCTCAGGATTTTTCCTGAGGCGATCAGAATAAAAAAAAGGTAGGAAGGCTGGGTTGTACACAGCATAATACTAGACTTTATAAGTGCATATAACCATAACAGTAAAAAAAATACAAACAGGAAGGAGTGCTGCAGCACCCACAGTTTTGCATTTCTGAAAGTGGCCCTGTAGAGTTTCCAAAAACTTCTCACTAAATAGGAGGAATATAGTATAGTTAAGCAAACTGTCAGTATGCTAAGAATGACACTTAGAATCTCAATGAAGCACTTGTGCTTAATATATGTCAGTATTCTATTTCCTGTAAACTCTGAGTCAGAGAACTTTTTGCTTAAGAATGTGTTTATGTCTGAAATCTGCAATGTCTTTTCCTCAAATGGAAATCCCAGGGGTTTAAAATGTGCCAGTTAAAAGCATAGCCACTGCGTGTCTTCTANGTATGCTAAGAATGACACTTAGAATCTCAATGAAGCACTTGTGCTTAATATATGTCAGTATTCTATTTCCTGTAAACTCTGAGTCAGAGAACTTTTTGCTTAAGAATGTGTTTATGTCTGAAATCTGCAATGTCTTTTCCTCAAATGGAAATCCCAGGGGTTTAAAATGTGCCAGTTAAAAAGCATAGCCACTGCGTGTCTTCTAAAAAGCGAAGACTGCAGAAGAGAATAGTTAGTGCTTAACTGTGTAGGTGTGACCGTTAACAGAATGCGTGTTTTCCTGTGTTTTTCTCTTTTGACACATGGATCATCACCAAGCCCTATGACTAGTAGCTACAGTAGTATTTCTTTAAAAAACAAAACCACAATGCCAAGAAATTCAATTGATTATCACTGGTCAGTAGAAAAAGTTAGGCCTTTGCTTTCTAGAGGATGGTATGTGTTCAAAGAAAAGAAATTATGTCTAGCCAGTAATGTAGCATTACAGTTAACACTATTAGGGCTGGGTTTTTCTCCCAGTGTTACATGAGAATTGTTTCTAATCATGCGCTAATTAGCTAATTTGCAGATCATACCAAGTTGGATGGGAGTGTTGATCTACTTGAAGGTCTGTAGAAGGATCTGAAGAGGCTGGACCTGTGGGCCATAAGGTTCAACAAGGCAAAGTGCCAGGTCCCACACTTGAGTCACAAAAGCCCCATGCAAAGCTGCAGGTTTGAGGAAGAGTGGCTTTGGTGGCACCAAAGCTGCCTGGTGGAAATGGGCCTGGAAGTTTTGGTTGACAGCCAGCTGCACATGCAATAGCAGTGTGATCAGATGGCCAAGAAGGGCAACAGCGTCCTGTCTTGTATCAGAAATCGTGTGGCCAATAGGACTAGGGAAGTGACTCTCCCTTTGTACTCTAGCACTTGTGAGGCCACATTTCAAATACTGTGTCCAGTTCTGGGTCCCTCACTACAACACAGACATTGAGGTGCTGGAGTGTCTGCAAAGAATGGCAACAAAGCTAGTGAAGGGCCTAGAGCACAATTCTTATGGGAAGTGGCTGAAGAAACTGGGGTTGCTTATCCTGGAGAAAAAGGAGGCTCAGGGAGGCCCTTTATCGCTCCTTACAACTATGTAAAAAGAGGTTCTAGTGAAGCAGGTGTCAGTCCCTTCTCCCAAGTAAAATGTGACAGGATGAGAAAATGCCCTCAATTTATGCCAGGGAAGGTTTAGATGACATAACACGAAAAAATTCTTCAATGTTGTTAAGCATTGGAGCAGGCTGCTCATGGTTGAGTAGCGATCCCTGGAGTTATTCAAAAGATGTGTAGATGTGGTGCTTAGAGATACAGGTGAACTTGGCAGTGTCAAGCTTACAGTTGGACTTGATCGTAATGTCTTTTCCAACCTAAATGATTGTATCAGTCTATGTTTCTAATGGGACAAAAGGTGAATATATTTTACAATTCCCAAATTGTCTGAGAAGCTCAGATACACTTGAACTGCTAAAATGAACTATCAAAATATTATTCTCCTGATTAATGAAGATCTTATCTATCATGCATCAGTGTTTGAAGGTTTACTACAAGCTTGTATCTATCATCAATTCTCCAAAGATTAGAAGATGTGGTTTTGGCAGCAATGTTTTTTGTGTCAATGCTCTTTGAAGGCTAATTATTTGTGGAAATGGCAGTGATATCAATTTATTCTGGGCCTGGTTCCACAACTTGTTTTCCTACAGAGTTGAAATCTGACAGAAGTCCCAATAAATCAGTGAAGTCACCCATAAATAACATAGTATTCACCTGGAATGAGAATAGAAAAATCAAGTCTTCCGCTGTCAAAATCCCTTATGCCTTTTTTGGATCTTACCCATACTTGTTACCTACTTGTTCAATAGTGGCACTTTCTACTGAAGATTCTACAAAACATTTATAGCACAGTCAGATGTGATTATTTATGAATGCTAGGAATTACAAATACTAAAGCTACTTCTTGCCTTCCTTATCAGAAAGAGTTATTTCAGCAGTACAAAGAAAGACATTTTGACGCATGCTGTTTTCAGTCCCTGTGAAATGTTTGCATCATATTAGGAGTCCCTTTAAGAAAATGACATGTCAAAAAAGGGAAAAGTGACAACTGTCTATTGTGTTTCTGTTAACATAGCATCAACCTTAAATAGAGTGGAAAGAGCACAAACAATTCTGGACAGAAGTTGAACAGCAGAAATCTTGCAAAAACAAATTAAGCATTGTGTTTTGCTGTTACTTTGTGGGGTTTTTCTTAAACCTAGGTATTTCAGATTTATTTTCTCATTCCTTTAGATTCAACAGAGTAATTTAGTTGCTGTCTCAATGGTGTTATTAAACCCTGCATATCTAACATTATCAGGGAGTACTAGGCAACAAGGGCTATTTTTGGGCTCCAACACATATACTGAAGCCTGTCATCTGGAAGCACAGGTTAGGATTTTGGGCTTCATGAACTCCTTCAATAGGAGTTTTTTGAAAAAGGTTATCTGTGTACAGGACAGGAAATATATTAGGTAAATTATTTGCAGTGTGAATTCAGAGACAGGAAAGTATTATGTAAATGTTTTGAATAACAGATACATGTGCATCTATGTGTAAAAAATCATAAAATTTCCACTTCTGTGTTTTTACAGTAATCTCTGAGTTTAGCTGTTTATATGTTGATGGAAATTTCTAGCAGACATCTTTACTGCATTATTGTTCATATGTGTATCCGTTAAATCTCATCAGTCTGGTGCTAATGATTAGCATATTATTGGTTTTCTCTGTTAAGTCTTCCTCTAGATCACAATACTGAATCAACTGAGTGATAAAGCTTCACTATCTCATTAAGTTCTAACTAGATCAGTTTCATTTCATTTTCAGTAAGGTCAGTAAGATTCTGAACTTACATACTTTATTTCCAGTGTTCTCAGTTTAACATGAGTCTTCCCAGTTTAACAGGAGTCTTCCACAGGTTTCCAGTTGAACTGTTACCACAGAGTCCTTTCCATAGCAAAAGAACTTACATGCTCAGAAGTCATGAGAGAAAGCATTATCCCCTCTGATCCACTTATAGACTCTTTCTCCCAATTTCTCAAGTTCAGCTATTTTTATCAGTATACATAATGTTTAATGTGCTGGTAACATGAAGTCAGCAAATGAATTGTGGGTTGAAGAATTAAGTAGAAAATATCTGGGAAATTTTATCCTCATAATACTTGAACAACTATCCTGGGTTCAGCAGTAGCAGTCATTTTTTCTCCTTCTTAGTAGCTGATGCAGCACTTGTTTTTGACTTTTGGCCTGGGAACAGCACTGATAACACCAATGTTTTTAGTTCCTGCTCAAATGTTTAGTCTGACCAAGGGCTTTCCGAGTCTCATGTTCTGCCAGGGAGGAGGGGAAACTGGGAGGAAGCAGGGACAGGACACCTGACCCAAACTGATCAAAGAAATATTCCATACCATAGCACGTCATGCCCAGGATGTAACTGAGAGTTACTCAGAAGGGCTAGTTCACTGCGGGGTTGGACTAGGTATCTGTCTGTGCCCAGTTGGGCTGGGTATTATCAGTCGATGGGTGATATTGTATTCTCTTCTCTTGTTATTTCCTTTATCATTATTATTATTGGTGGCAGAAGTAGTGATTTGTGTTATACCTTAGTTACTAAACTGTTCTTATCTCAACCTGTGGGAGTTTCATTCTTTCAATTCTCCTTCCCACCCTTCTGGGAGAGAGAGACTGTGTGGCTGATTTATGGCTGACTGGGTTTAAACCACGAAAACAACAAAAGAAAGCAGAAAGATCTTTCCATTTTCTGGAAACACTGCCTTTCTGGATCATGGATAAGTAAGATTGTCATTGAAGAAAATCTCATTTCTCCCTCAAACTTTCATTGACGTACAGGAATGCAGAGCTACTGCTAAACCTCAAGACATAAAGTTTATATGAACACTAAGTGCCAAGAATCCAAACTGAGAGGAACTCTTCTGTATTAGGAGTGAGTTTCTCATCAAAATAGCACATCTGCTTCTGATACAGCCACATTTATTATGATGCAAACCAGAACTTCAGAAATCCTATAGGTAGTACTGAAGGAAGAATAAGTATAACTTGCTCAGTAAGTTAAAGCTTGGAAAATGCTCCTAAGTCAGAGTCTTGCTTGGACAGTCCATTATTTGAAACTAAGCAAGCTTTCTGGCTATAGAGATAATCAGAACTTGAAAAGGCATCCTTATGGGACCTTATTAACTTTAGTGTCAGGCTGTAATGCCTGCCATGTAGATATTGACAAGTTGAAAGTCATCCTATGTGCCTATCAGAGTCAACAGAAATCAGCATACATTTCCACAACAAACATTCTGTTATTTCAGCATTGATGTCAAGTATGATTTGAGATCCCCTAGGATATTTTTGATATCCATACAGTGCTTGCAGGTAAAGAAACAGGACAAACTGACTTTCTAAACTGGTAACTAAAACTCAGGTGGGATATTGTAAGAGTGCATTTAATGTCGTTAGACACCTATATGGAGATAATTGAATTATCTTGAGGCATGAACAACAGTCTTTCAACAGGAGCTCTTCTAAGGGACTGTGAAAGAGAGCGTGTGGTGATCAGCTCAAGTAAAACTGTTTGCCATGTAGATGTCTACATCTGATTGGTAAACTACATCTTGGTTTACTCTGAAGGGAGATTGTGACAACTATGAAATAAAATGTGTAAAACGTATATATACAAATCTAAGAATGGAATGAATCTGAGAGTAGAAGAATTATGTTTAAGTGTCTATAAGCATGTTAGGTATTTAAGCCCCCAGTACAGTCAATGAACAACTAATGAATCAAGTACAGTTCAGACAATCAAATTAATTATTTAGTTCACTTTGAAACACACACCGAAATAATTCCTCACTTCCCTAAGTCTCTGCACTTAGAGCTGCTTAAGTGTCATTCTAGGCATCTGCTTAGACCTGATGAATATAACACAGGTTTTAACAGAAGACTATCATGCTTCTGGAGCTAGAGTTGAAAGCCATAACATACATCCCTCTGGTCTAAATTCTAACGCTAAATGCTTACATTCATATAATGGCATTCCACCTACAGCTGACTCTACTGGCAGTCACAGAATTCTGCTGAGACAGACTATTACTGTAAGATAATTGTAATTTACCACTTAATTCTCTGTAAATTTTCACAATGTATATGCAGCCAAGCTTCTAAATTTATTTCACATTTAATAGCTAAGGCTTTTAGAAATATGACAACATCAGAAGATAAAACTGATAAAGGCTCCAGAGTTTCATTGATACTTTGATTACAAATTAAAGCAATAAAACTTCCTCATTATTGATAATAATGATAGGAATAATAGTAGTAGTACTAGTAGCAATGGTACCATAACTCAGTTCTTCAGCTGGATTAAATCAAAAGGCTGAAAATATCCTTTTGATGTCATTAAAGGCCATGGTCCTTTGCACCTGTCTTTTTTGCAGTGAATGAATTGAACAAACTGCTGCCCCTTGACTAGCTTTATAGCTCATTCACAGCCTATTTCATCCGGAAATTACTTTAAGCCACGCATGCACTTAATGAAGAATCAATATGCCTATCTTTCAGTAATTTTAGCCTTTTAGTCCAGATCTATAAAGCTTACCTTTAAGGATGCCTATATGACATCCATCCTCCCTGCTTTCCAGAAACTCATTTTTCAAAGTTAATAGCTTGTATTAACAGATGCCAAATTATAAGCAACTAAGTACAACATTTATACCTTTCACACAAATATAAAAGTTTTTCAATTATCTTGTATTGCATTGTAATAACACTGTAAAAATCAATTAATATGAATACTTTTATTTAAAAGCTGTTTAAATCTCTTGTCCAATTACTTTGATTGTAAACAAACTAAAATATACAAAATGGTTTGCTACCATTTATCTACAGACTTACTGAGGACCTGGCAGGTGGCACCAGGTAAATTTAGTGCAAACTGTATAGACAAATGACACAATTTTAGTAGAATCAACTTTTTTTGTGGGCACAATATGTACAGATTTTTGTTCTTTTTATATAGAATCATAGAATAGTTAGGGTTGGAATAGATTTACATGGTTTTATTTGCATTGTAATTTTTTTGTTTTATTGCTTTTTGTACTCATGATAAAATTCTAGGTCTTTTTGCTGGTTTATAAATAAATGCTCAAAGTAGTCTGAAACTTTATGTGTTATAAACACTTCTCAACTACAATTTCTGTTGTTTTCAGTGGTTTTTTACTAATAGCTGTCAAAAGGCTCTCCAAGAAGCAAAGTAGATTAAAAGCATTACTTATTTTCATTTGGCAATTACGTTAGTTGACATATCTTGTCTTCTCAGGTGCAGCCAAGAATCAAATTAAACACAGATGAAAATACACTTTCTTATTAGGCTTATCATTGTCCATGCTAAGCTTAAATCTTTTTAAATCAGTCTTAGGGATTTTGGCATAGAATGGGTATCTCAAGAAAAATACTTCAAGCATTAAAAGGGAAGAATGTTGAGATGTTACCTTAAAGTGGATAGAGCTTCATCTTACAATGGCTGCTTGCAAATTATGTCACCCTCATATTAACTCTTACCATCTTTATTTCCCTGACTATGAGAAAGACATTAGGCAGACTCAATAATGTGGTTAAAACCCAGAAGAGAGACAACTTTACCATATCCTTCACCATGCACTATCTGATGACATCAGTCAACCTACCTGCTATGGGGCCTTATGAGTTCTGCCAATGAACAGTACAATAAAATAAGTGCATGTTTGTGACTTCAGGAGCTATAGCTAGTATTATGAGTAAAGCAGTCTTCTCTGATAGCACAAATCTCTATCACACCTTGATGGCATGTAGCTTTTAGAAAATAATTTTTCAGATTGTACACAAGCCTGGGCCATTCCTGCGATGTTGTGTGTACAGTTATCAGCCATATGTCACTAAATTATGCATTTTTACTTTCACAGCAAACTGGTCATGTTGTCAAACACATGCACTGACAGTAGCTACTGCTACAAAATGTGTAAGGAAAGTACTCTTTCTGAAAGAAATGATGTTAGAATGTTAGTTTGTCACCAGTTTTCATACCAAAGTCAGGAAAGGACACTAGTAAACCATACTTTATGTAATCTACATGGACAGAAGCATACACATGCATGCACATTCTATTTAAAATTCTGGTTATATGGATTGCAGGGGGGTTGGAACTAGATGATCTTAAGGTACCTTCCAATCCTAACTATTCCATGATTCTATGGTATTACAAATCTTTCCCTGTGCAGGTGTGTTCACATTTTAAGTGCTACAGCCAGTGTTTAAACATCTCTGTGTAACTGTTTATGTCCTTTTAAACAGACAAGCCTTCCACACTGGTGAAGTCTGTTCTGGTGGCTGCTATTGCAGCCCTTTACAGAGCAAGCAGGTGCTACACTTCCTAATCCTGACAACTGATTTACAAGGTCAGTTTTACCTTCCACCCCCAAATGTATCAGAGGTGGTGAAGGAGACTCCTTCATAGCTTCCATTGAGCATGTTCAGCAGTGGCAATGGCTGGTCTATAGGTTTGGGTCTAGACAGTATGTAGAACAGTACAGATCTGTTAGCTGACATCAAGTAGCACAGTATGAAGCTTATGAAACATTTGTTCAGAGTTCAGAGCAATTTTGTAATCAATGACACTAGCTGTTTGAACTTGAAGCTGTCATTGTGCATGATTCTTTGTATTCCTTCACCATTAACTAAAACAACATGAACATGGCAAAATTTTTAGACTGGGTCAGTACTCTCCTGCAAAGTAGAAAAGAGCTGTGTTTTATTCAGACTTTCTGATTTACTATCAACACTGCACAAGTCACCAGGGATGGGGTATGCAAACTCTTGTGTCTATCCCCTGTTCCAAAACTGATGCTATTCAACTGATCTAAATAACAGCAACAACCTCTCTCTTGCTAGCAGTCAAAGAGCTTACAGCGGAAGGGGATCTGACAAATGCAAAATGATTTAGCAGAGCAAAAGAGTTACAAGATAAACTGGGATGGTCTGTGCATGGGTGAGATCACACTGAGTAGCATATGCTTTTTTAAGGATCTACATGTTAATGCATACAACATCCCTCTATTCAAAGGGAAAAGAGTATGGGGGATTTTTTAATCCGAGGAACAGTTCTAGGTATCTTAAGACTTTTTTCCTCCTTTCACATGATGAAAATTATTACCATGTTAAGGATGTCAAAAGTGTTATTAAAGCAAGAAACTTTTGGAAGCTTTTTTATATGCAGTATAAGAATGGTTATAGCTTTATCAATGAAACAGTATCCTTTTGGACACTTGCAGACATTTTCAGTTATTTGTGAGAATCTTAATACCCTGATGGTCTAATATGAGTTAGTCAAAGCAAAGGTATATCTGCCCCATGAGCCTTTCCCCTCACCCCCAGGCTTTCTATGATAATAAACAGCAGGCTATTTCCCTTGTCCAGCTCTTATGCTTGAAACCTCCCATACCCTCTGCACCCACAGTGATGAAGAACAAGCCACCTGTGAGTACCTGGTGTCCCTGGACACTCAAGAAGGCTCTGGGGCAGGGTTACAGGGCTGAAATTTATGAAGATCACCATGTATACATGGAGCCAGAAGAGGGTGGTGAGGGAGTGTAAAAGTTTGTCCAAAGACGTGGTAATTGTAGAATCATAGAATGGTTATGGTTGGTAAGGACCTTAAGATCATCTAGTTGCAACCCCCCTGCTATGGGCCGAAAATGCTCCATCCCTGGCAGTGTCAAGGACATGTTGGACAGAGCCTTGGGCAACATAGTCTAATGATAACAGGCTGTTTTTGAAGTGCACAACATATGTATGATCTCTTTGTTTCACTTACAATGCTTCTTTCCAACCATCATGTTCAGAGCATTCAGAGCATTCTTTAGGTTTTCATTTCAAAATGTTTAAAAAAAAATGAAGTTACGTATCACCAAATAAAAAGAGAAGTTATTTAGCTTAGTGATACTGAGGACTATGATTGAAATATGCTATATGCTTTTCTGCATCTTTCTGGTATATGAGAAAGCAAATATGTGCATAATTACATTTATATAACATATACATTCATACAAATATTCACATCATGAATGTAGAAACAGCTTATGAATGTTGAATTCTTTGAAAGTTAAAGAATTATTTTGTTACATGTCAATCAATCTTTCCATGCGTTTATACTGCAAAATTAATAGGAAAAGCACTGGCAAACATTCAAGAACTAATAGTTTAACATTTGCGTATGATTCCTTTCATTAATTTACAGAAAAGACAAAGATTAAACTCTCATGTGAATAATAAACAATTCTAAAATACCTGGATAAATAAGTAGAAGGCTAAAGTATCACAGTATTGGAAATATTTTCAGACACTTTGACTTATTTTTCTAAAACAAAAGCTAAGTGTAACAAAAGGACTTAAAATTTGTTGGTGATTGCAATATCAGAAAGCTTAGTATTTTATGCCTACCACAATGTGGCTTTCAATGACAATGCAAGTTCATAATCTGTATTCATGGAGCACTGAAGGACGCTTTCTCCCTTCTTCCTTCTTTGGCATAGTAATCAGTTTCCATAAAATAGGAAAGTGGTTAGAAACTCAAATTTGAGGTCTCACACAGGTTCACATCTCCTGAATACTCATGATGTTATGGCTAGAAATAAATGATACTAGTTATGGTATGTAAAAGAGCTAAGGTCTTGTAGAAAAAAAATATATTATCAAATCATATATCTGAAATCCAAGCTGTTAAGTGGGCCATAAATTTTGGAGTTTATTTATTGTTGAAGCACAATTATTTTCATTTTTCCTAATCGACACATCTGATGATGTAGTAGGAACTGTCAGACTCTGGAGAGGACTTGAAGAAAAGGCAATGATTCATGCCACACTATCACACTGCAGTGACAAGACTGTGTGCGACTTGGCTGCCCTTCCCTGCCAGTCGTACAAGCTTGGTGGGGTAAGTGGCCCTGGCCCTCAACTGAAGGGAATGATATGTATTAATCGTAGTCCCAGTGGCTGATAAATGCACTACTGACTAGCTATCTTGCTTGTGAATATGCTGGGAACATCTTGTTGTCCTTGATTGTGGCAAACTGCAGAATTTAGTTTAGTGGCAAAATAATGTAACAAGCTGTTTTGGGAATGAAACTGGCATACTGCAGGACTATGACATCAACGTTGATGTCCCTTAGACAAGATATTGAACAGCTGCATAATCACAAAAGAAATAATTAAGAGTGCACCACACATGCTATTTGGTGGGATTGATTTTGAGTTTATGGATCTACTCAAGTAGTCATCCATGAACACACATCAAATTTAGCATGCATATGTGCATGAGCAGGTCTTCTGCAGTGCATTTTATCAATACAGATTGTTTCACTAGTGGAAAACATCTGTGCAGCTAGAGGAGAATAGGAACAAAAACAAGCAAGTATGCATGCTCTGTATTATGTTGCTTTCAAGTTTTGAGGTGTCTTCTTGCCCCAAAGCTCAGTGTTCAAGAGTCCATGAACTCACCAGAACAGCCCAAGAGTAACCAATTCACTTAGGTACCTAGTGAAAAAATTCTTGCATGATCTAGTAAAGCATACTGCAATTTTTGACCTTTGTCTTTAGTAATCATAAAAAACATCTACTGTTGCTCTGAAGGCTTAAAAAAGTAAATTCATTTTGCTCTTTGTCTATGAATACTAAATACTCAACTACCACATAAAAATCTTTATAGTTCAAATTTCCTGCACATTATGTGTTTTTAAATCCTTCTGTATTGTTTAGTGTGCCATCCTAAAGAGGCAGTAAATAGATTGAATATATTGTCTATTTAGAGATCAGCATAGTACTATTTGGATAAATTTGAACTTGCCCTTCAGGTATTTTGTTTAACATATTAGGAAAATAATGCCATGGGGAAAACCCTCTCTTTTCAAAGATACTTAAATGTCTGTTCATGATTCCGTGACACAATAAACGTATTTAAGTGTAAATAATGAAATGCTAGAAGGCATGGCTATTGGCGTTAAACCCACAATAATTAAAGACAATGAAATTTTAAATGCTGTCTTCCCTTTAAGGGAAGAATTTAGCTAAGCCTTCACTTTGTGTACTTACTTATACCATTCCACATTTGTATGCATTTACTTACACAAACATGAACCCACATACATCCAAGTATTTTTTTATATGGGTTTTTTTGTTTGTTTGTTTGGGGAGGGGGGTTTTGTATGGGTTTGGGGTCTTTTTTATAATCCTTACTCATACCCTTTATCAAAAATTCCCCTAGATTTAATTGGGGTCAACATTAAACTGCATCAAAAGCAGTAAAATATATTTCTACTAAATGCTTACTTTTTCATAGTGAACATGAAACAGGAAATTAGAACATTTATGTTTCTTAAGTCAAACACTCATAAGGCCTTTAAATAATGAGGAGATAGTCAGGGTTAAGTTTCCAAGCACTCAGGAAGGACATTTCTGATCATGTCTCTTATAAATAAATAAATTCTCCTGTTGCCACATAATGAACTCTTACAAGCATCAGTGACTAGAACATTAATTACATTAACTCTTGTAGGCATTCAAACTGAAATCTTTATTCCCTTGTCTGGGACTGTCAGGAAGAATATTAGAGTCAGTTTGTTAGATGTTTTGTTTAGTCTTGTCTGTGTCATCTTCTCTCTATTCAGCCATTTCTGTTCCTACCCAGTAATCTTTCTAAACTGGAGACAGGCCAGCAAACACATTATTAATCCCCATCTTTTAATGTTCCAGTGGAACTGCAGTTGAAGGACAGACCACAATTTTGTATTTAATCAGTTAAGTAATAGAGATTTTTACCTTACTGCCAACATGCAGGATCAATCCTAAAAATAAGGAGGGATAGTTTGTAAGTGAAGCATACATTATAGAGTAGGAAAGATTGTAGATAAGGAGATAAGTGGGAGATAAGCTGACTTATTTCTAAATCAGACAGCCAAGCACCAACTTCTTGTTTTGAGATCAAGTGCTACCAATTGGCTCATACACACACTCCTTAGGACTAGTTAAATTTTTATCAAGTTTCTCTAAAAAGGAATTTTTGAACAGATTCAAAATAAAGCCACTTAAGCAATATGGGCAATTACATCTGCACTCTTCAGCCTCACTCTTATTTAACACAAAAGATTTTCCCAAAGAATGCTGAAGGAAAATAAAACATACTACAGCAGACACACTAGGGGAAAATGGAAATATAAGCAGTAAAATAGAAAGCCAAATCAACAACAATAAAGTTCAAAGGAAGCAGATGAAGGCTTTCTAAAACAAGTTTGAAGTACACTGCGAAGTTCATTGCCATATGGTGAAAAATGTGTGATTGTCTCTGTTATGACATTTGAATGTGAAGTGGTAAAGAATGAAGCAGGGCTTCAGAAATCTCAGATTATGGTACTGGTATCTCTCCACAGTATTTGACTATTGGCTGACACAGCTTTCCTCTGTTATCTGCTGCGTTATCTGCTGCCTCTTATCATGCCACAGTATAAGCAATGAGATACTCCATTTTCTTCAGCATGTCTGGCTCCTCTGACGCGTTTACTTCTGCAGGTGCACTTATCTCATGTAGCTCTATTTGTATCTATAATGGATAACTGAACAGTTGAAAAGCAAGGCACCTGAACATAAGCCTTTCTACAGACTAAGGCCAAGTGATACACAGAAAGCCATGTGAAGCTGTGGCATGCTAGCAATAGGCATCATATCCAGACACAAAAAAATGTACCCAGACATTAAAAAAAACCCAAAACAACAAAAAAAACCCCAAACCCACAACCGATAAAACTACCAGCAAACTAAACAAATAAGCAAATAAAGCCACTCATGTTTCCTTTCTGACTTTCACTTGAACAGTTTGGAGTTACAAAAATGACTCCTAACAGGTTATTGCTGCATATATCAAAGACTCCTGGTGGCTATTTGTTACAGACTTTCAATGTTATTAGGACATGAAGGACACTGAACTTCATTATTCTTCAAGCTTATAGCAAAGAATCACCCCAATTTTGAGCAAATTTCACTTTGAGACTTCAACACAAGAGAACAAGAGTTGCAGTACAAGCATCCACAATCTAGTTGACTTCTGTCAGTATTTTAGATACACAGCATTCTTCTCCTGAAGGCAAAGCTACTGTCTTTTCTTCCTTTGTTGCTGTACATAGATGCTCAAAAGCAGCAGATGGGTCAAAGTAATTCCATCTGTTTTACTGTCATAAACTTAAAGCTTTTAGTATAAGGCTCATGGCACTAACTCAAGTAGTAAGGAAAACCAGAGAAAAAAAATGTGCATTTACAAAATTTTATTTTACTTTTGCACTTTAGGTAAAGACTTTATGTTTGATAAAGTCACAACTTGAGTTACCTAATTAGCACTTTCTTAATGCATCTAGATACACACATTAGTGTAGGATTAAGTCTGTATTTTATATAACATTGTAGTACTTGGTTTGTATATTGTATCCACCCCTTATTCTTCACCCTTTGCATCATGCCCAGGGCCTTATTTTCCAGTAGATCCAAATTAATCATCACCACCTTTCCTGCTTTTTCGTATACACACACATTATCTTTCCTTTTAGTCTATGCGTCATCCCTCCAAAATATTTGTTGAATGCATTCACAGAACAAGTGATACAAAATGCAACTGCTCACCACCCACCAACCAATGCCCAGCCAGTTCCAAGCAGGGTCCCCTAGCCAGCTTCCCCCATAGTTTATATAACAAGCATCATATGGTATTAAATACACTTTTGTCCATTTTGGGTCAGCTGTCCTGGCTCTGCCACCTCCAAACCTCTTGTGTCCCCCCAGTCTACTCACTGGCAGGGCAGTCCAAAAAGCTGAATAGCCCTTGACCACTGCTTGGCAACAATTAAAACAACAGTGTATTATCAACACTATTCTCATCCCAAATTCCAACACAGCAGTGTACCATCTACTTGGAAGGTAGTCAATTCAGTCCCAGCCAAAGCCAGGACAAAAATTAAAGGAGAACATCACATAATTCATTCATACTGTACAAATAAAGGAACTGAAATTCACTCCATGAAATCCATCTTTGGCAATAGAACCAGAATGAAGCAAAGGTTTAACACAGCTGTATGACTCAGTGCATGCACTGGGAGGCTGTGGGCTGGAGCAAAAGATCCACTTTTGGTGACATATACACACAACTTTCTCTTCCTTATGCATAGGCATCTAAGTCCTAGTCGTACTCTTGAAACTGTTTTAAGCACCCATAAACCCTTATTCTCCCAAACCAAAACTCAGGACAGTAGGCTTGGGAGCCAGGCTGCATGAAAGTGTATCCTAGTGTTGTGCAAATCCTTCTTCTACTGGAGTCAAATGGAATTTCATTACCTGTTTGAGTGACATGTTTAATCCAAGGACCACTCCATAGTTTTTCTCAACTCCCCGGAAAGCTGGTAAATGCAGCTTACCTTATCTGAAGAAGCTATGCTTGCATAAAACAGCACAATTGGATCTAGTAGTGTTAGTATTGCAGTTATTTGTATGAGAAGAAAGCTGCTGAGCTATAAAACAAAGATGTTTCTTTCTTTGCAGAATATATATTTTAAGTTTTGCCCCCAGTGTATTTTACTTATGGAGCCTTCTGCAGTTAAGCAGAGCTTGATTTCATTAAGGAATACAATTTAAAGATCCTTAGCAATTTCATTTTTTTTTAATTGCTCTTACAACAGGTTTTTAGACATATATATTTTAAAGATGCTTCAAGTAAAATTTCAGCAATGTTGTATCAAAATGCCATGGAACAGCTGGCATCCTTATTTTGCTGATGATTAACACTAAGTAACTCCACAAGTACGGGAAATGCCATTCTCCCACTAGGAACGCTATTGCTGTCACATCTTTCAAGCTTTTATAATGCCAAACTCCAGCATGTCGTTACTTTTGTACAAGCAAGACTTAACTGCTCCAATATTTTAGTTTCAAGGTTTTTTTGTGGGATTTGTTTTGGTTTTGGGGGGTTTTGTAGGCTTAGTTCCTTCCCCCTACCTGCACCATGTGCTGTGTCATGCCATTGTTTTTAAACAGAAGAGCTTTCTGGTGGACACTGTAATGACTTTTTTTTTTAAAGTCAGAAAAAATAAATACATGTAGAACAACATTGCCAAAATACCTTTTTATGTGTAACTCTGATAACTGCAAATTCAGAGGGGGCCACAAAGTTATCCCAAACTCCTTTACAAATATGGAGGCAAATGAACAGGCTCACATTTTCTGGGGATAACTGAGAAGGCATTTACGGATCTCTGCTGTAGTAGTTCTCCAAAGAAGATCCCAGGTTTGTGTTAGGTCACAACTGAGTAAAGGCTTAAGGTTCAACTCCCTACTACCAGCTAAGACAAGGAACAGACCCCTCAACACCATCCAAAAAGGAGAAAAACAAAAACAAAAAACAAACAAA
>NDXB01015531.1:11415-28589 GCA_002631895.1 Agapornis roseicollis | reverse complement strand
AAAAAAAAAAACCCCAAAAAAACAAAAAAAAAAGAAAAAAAAAAAAAAAAAAAAAAAAAAAAAAAAAACCCAAACCAAACCAAACCAAAAAAAAAAAAAAAAACAAAACAGGAAAGATAATTCTTTCAGAAGTCAGACATAGCCAGGCAATTTTTAAATGTGATTATACCAGGTCTTTAAAATGTAGTATTCTCACACTTTCACAGCTTTCAATAAGGCTTCCTCCCAGCATAAATTCCCCATGTTTTGTATGAATTAATATTACTGAGCATCTTCCCTTCCTTCCATGGAACACTTTAAAAGAAAGCTAAAAAACAGATTTTGCTTTAAAAAGCCTTTTAGTGTCACTGCCACTAGTAGCAGAAGAAATAGTTTTAGTATGATAAAATAAACTTTCAATTTTCAGATTACTCAAATTTTACAGGTGTTTTTGATTGGTTTGGCATAATGTTTCAAACCTTCATACTTTGAAGGCTGAAATAATATTTTGGAATTGACATTAAGTATATTCCCTATTTTTGGTATAATTTTAACAGCAGAGCCTTCTAGCACTTTATAGGATCCTTATATACCTAATACGATATCTAATATGATACAGCTAAAATCTTCAAAGTCAACAAAGTTAGGGTAAGCATAAAAAAAAAAAATAAACAAACATTTTATTTTCCCTTAGACAAATTGGCTGGTTGAACAATTTCACACTTCTAGGTTGGCATTTTGAAGGACACTTTTTTATACCTTTTTAAACACCTAACTATAGCTGTATATGTTATGAGAAGAAAATTGAGCTATGTCAAAGAAAAAGAGAATCTCTGTGTTCTGTCAGCTCTTCAAAGTATGATTATAACTTCTTTACAGATCATGACTTATAGAACTGTCTGTGTCAGTTTTTATAGACTCTTCTGGTAGTATGTGCAGTGGTTGACCCAAACCTTGCTCCCACTCATTTTTTGTTAAAACTAGAATCACCTGGAAGACAGGTTCTTTTTTACAGTCTTGAAAGACCTGGATCATAAATCATGCAACAGTTGAATGAAGCAAAACAATTCCATAACATAGAGTATTAAGCAGTGCAATATAAAAAAAATTGCCAGATTTAAAGAGAAATAGTGCAGTTCACTCTTGTTTTGCGTCTGGTATCACACTTATGATCTTTTGTCAAATTATAAGTATCATCATCTTGGAAAGTACCAACATGATGGTATTAAAATGGTTTTACAGAATGAATACATTTAACATTATTTTACTTGCTTGACAATTAAATTCATTTTCCAAACCAAATCTGCTTTACCTATGATAGTGATTATATAGGTATGCAATGAGGTAAGAACAAAATGTTCTCCCCACCTGAGTAACAAGAGTGTCTTGATGGCCACTTGGCAGGCAACAAACTGTGACTGAGTTTTCCCACTGTGATTGTATTCTGGAGCAATTCCAATTCAAAGTACATGAGTAGTAGTAAACACGAACTGAGTCTTTGGCTCACACCTAGCTGGCATCATCCACAAGGAAACTTAGTGCAGTGGAGATGGCAAGGTGGTTTTAAACTATACTATCTACATATAAGCTTGCACCTTGTTAAACACAACTCCTTTTTTGCAACCTTATGAAACTGCTGAGGAAGTTAAATACAATAATATGTGAAAGATTGCGATGCAAGAGCTGAAAAAAAATGGTATAATAGATTTTAAACAGTAAATACTTGAATAAATTGTCGTGCTTAGAACTTGGGGTTTTTGCCTTTCTCTAGAATAGGAAAAGTCCTAGTAGCATAGAACATTCTAAAGTAAGTTTGGGTGAGGGTTTCCCCTTTGTAATGTTTTTACATCCCAGCTGAAAAAGATAGTTAGAAATTATGAAATAAAATCTCTTTAGCTTTGCGACTGTAAACAATTATGGACTACAGCAGAAAACATGTGCAAGAGAAATCACATCAAATGCTATTATGTGCAAGAAATTTGCTTTATCTTCCTGAACATTTTCATTCTATTCTGTAATAGCTGATTAAATATTAAGGCTTTGATTTTCAGCAATTATTTTACACAGTATTTTTTCAGATGAGGCACAATATTTTCCCTATTTTTGGTATAATTTTAACAGCAGAGCCTTCTATCACTTCATGGGATCCTTATCTATCTATTCACATAATACAGCTAAAATTCTTGAAGTCAAAAAAGTTGACAGTAACCATAAAAAGAAATAAAACAATTGTGCCCATTTTATTTTCCCTTAGACAAATTGGCTTATTGGATAATTTATGTCTTTGATGCACACAGATTAGTATTTTTTTTCTGCCCCCGATGGGTAGAAAGTGCCAAGATACCCTGATGCCTGAATTTGCATTAGAATAATTTGTTGATCAGGACAAGATAAAAAAAATCTATTTTCTTTTAATCAGGTCTACTTGAGCTTATTCCACAACTTTCTGACACAGATACCACTTAGTTATTTAGGAGATGGCAGCTATATCTGATAGATTTCTAGAAGTGTCTACCTCCTCCAAAATGTTTCTTAGGAACTGTTGGAAACTGAAAGTCAGTTAATTCTCCAGAGTTTTGAAATTATTATGTACACTGTACTTAATCAGTATATGCATATGGGACTTTTTGGTGTAAATGCTACCTTAGACTAGTTTGGAATACAGTTTGTATGTAAATGTGCAATTCATTAATGTTAAATATGCTGTACAAAATTGAAATACTAAAGTACGAGGAGTTTCTGTTGCAGTTTGTCAAGTCATCATCATGTTCTTTGTGGTAGGGCTGAACCATCCTGTCCATAGAATGATCAGGAGAGCTGGTTCTAATGTAATCACTCTGGATCGTCCTATGATATTTTTGTTTTGTCAGTAGAAATGGTATTCCTAACTTAATTTGAAAATTTCACTTTTAGAGGATTCTTTCACCAAAGAGCCTATTTCAAAATTTCTTTTCATGACATTAGACAGTCATAAAATAACATGACTTTTGAGTTGTAGGTTTTAATTATAGGTTTAAACTAACAACAGTCTGTGTATCTTTGAACACAGTAAAATACAGCAAGCTGTTCTAACTTGCTAACACATAGGGAATAAGCAATGTCTAGCTGACAGGGGAAGGAACATCATGTGACTGATAACTAAGGAGACAGTAAAACCAAAGATGCTAACCTACAATATAACCGAGACTGGAACAGAACAGAAGCAAGGACATACCAACTGCTAACTCAGCACAAGGACCTTGTGAGCATGCAGAAGCACTGAGGTCATTCAGTAAAAGTGAAGAAGACTACCGCAATGACCAGAGACCCCCACTCAGCAAGAAATTGTATGTGTAATTAGGATGCAGGTATTATAACTAGTTCATGTAAACCTTATGAATATATATAGATACTTTCTTGGAAACACTGTAAATATACATGAGTATGCTAAATACACAGCCACTGCTGGCAAACAAGTGTGCTCACCTTTGCAAAACCATTTGTGTGTGCACTCAACACTCCAATGCAATAAAGAACACCTGCTTTCTCACACTCCAAATTGAGTCTTAAGAGTTTCTTTGATTGACTTTTGTGGTAACAGATTAACATGATCAAGTATGTAATTTTTATCTAATGACCTTGGTTGTAGTTACGTCAGGATGTTCCATTTGATTGTAAAAATACCAAAGATCATAGGCCTAGCCGTTAGTCTTTAACTTCTTCTTTCCTGTATAGCAAAGCATGCCCGAGATGTGGAAGAAAAGAAAAAGGTGCTGTCACAAAATGGCTTCGTCTTTATGGTGGCAGAAATAGATACACACCGCTGCAAAATAATGGCTTTTTAAAACAAAGTCTGAAAATTATTACTCCAACAGTGTCTCTGCTAAGGGTTGGTCTCAGCAAGGCTGAGAAAGTGGCTCAAAACCACTCCATATTCCTATTTTTATGGCTTTATTGAGTGTATATGCTATATTTGCAAAGCGCAAACACAGATCTTTATATCCTTCCTACATGCATCTGTAATATATTTCACTCTAAAACATAGCATGCTAGATCATTTAATGTAGAGTGCTGCAAGAACTGGATTTGAGACTGATTTTATGTATTAGCAAGCAGTATAACAAAAAATTTGGATCTGCAGGGATTTTTTTCTGACTGACGCTTCATACAACAAATTGGCATTAATATTTTCTGACTTAAAACTACTTCTACTTCCTGATTTTAAATATCCTACTCAAGTTTATTTTCGTTTCATTTGGTAGCCCCAGGGCAAACTGAAATCTTACTGCTGCTTATGCAGAAAGAAAAAGAGAACCTGTCCAACTGATTAATGCTAACATGCTATGAAATCCATAGAGACTCTTGCTCCCTGAGGAATAGGTGTGGAGTAAGTATCATGTTGCTGAAAGCCTTTCTTGAGTAAAATTGACAGATATGGTTTGAGCACTTGAAGACATTGGCAATATAGGCAATATTAGGCTGATTAGCATTGTGGAATGATGAAACACTGGAATAACCTTTGTATGGACAGACCTGAGCTCTACAGTGGAAACAAATGAACAAACAAGCTGTTTCCTCAATTTAAGAAGTATTTTCTTTCACAATCCGTCTCCTACTTGCTATTCATTTTCTAATTCAATTCATACAAAACTCCTCTGAAAGGCTATTTTTGCTTTGCCTGCCATTAGCATGGAACAAAACCTGACCTTATACATTCTTCCACCCTTTTGGCATGTTTTCTACCTAACCCTTATTTTTGGTAACTTACATTTACTTTCTCAGAAGTTTTTCAGGTGTCCCTTCCCACCCAACAGTTGAGGGGGGAGCACTTTGCAGTTCACAGGAGAAACCAGAGTCTCTCCTGAGGTTAAGCACAAAACAATAGATTTTTATTGTAAACTTCCCTAAAACTGTGCCAAGAGGAACAAAAATTCTTGACAAGTTCTTATTCTTACAAGATATCAAAGTAGACAAAAAAGAAAACAGAAACAGGCTCACCTCTCCATGGATCCAGCAACATTTTCTCAGTCAGCGAGTTGCAGTCCTCTGAAGTACTTACCCCATCATGAACTCTCTCCAAAGGCTGCTCCCGCCACCCTACCCGCTCAGGAGTGACGCACCATGTGGTCAAAAAGTGGTTTTGCCTTTTTATAGGGTCAGGGTCTCTTGGATCCTCCCACTCATTTCCAAGCATACACATGCCTCGTGAGCTGTTCTGGAACATTACAGACAATGCCAGAAGGATCTGGTGAGCCCCAGGCCTGGTTAATTCTGTACCCAGATAGGTGCCACAGCATCTGTGCTGCTGTCTCCAGGCAGTTGATTTTCGCAGCCTCAGAGCAGGCACAGAGGAAACCGTCCCCCACCTTCCTGAAGCACGATCCTGCTCTGCCCCCTCACCAACAACCCATTGCTCATCATGGACAGGTGCTCAGTTTTCCTCAGTGCTTTCCATCTTGTGAATTGTTGTGAGACACACACAGAAAGAGTTTCAGCCACCACATTAGGCAAAATTGAATCCCAATGCTTGAAACTGGAGGCTTTAGTACTTCAGTAAAATATGTTAATCTTTTCTGGTTAAAAAAAAACTGCCATCCTTTTCACCTCCATATACATATATGGCTTTAGACTTATTCTCACTTTCTATTAAAACAGAGCTATGTAAAACTTGGTCTTAAACCCTCATGGGGAGAAAGAAAAATATTTTCATGGCACGAGAATTCCTGTTATTCTCAATATTTGCCTTCAGCTTCATCTAATACACATTTATTTCACAAAAAGTTTGCAGATCTGTGTAAACAATCCCAAGACTACCACTGATCAGTGCCATGGCTAGTCAGACTGCCACCAGTCAATCCCAGCAACAAATATTTAATACAGAAATCAAATGTCAGCACATTATTGTAAAGGTCAGCACACTACACAGAGTTACAACCATCTAGTATGTGTGTTCATACATCAGCCCAAGGCAAACTATTGGAAAGAAAATTTCCTTCTCATTCTAGCATTGATGTACCCATCTCTTCCAGTGGCAACAGAGAAGCCAGGTCTCCCTACACTCAGTGTCAGCCCTCATTCAGTCCTCTCAAGCTAGTCTATTTTATATCTGGGTCTTTGTTATATCCTTTTTTCTGGAAGGTTAGATTCCTTTTACATGTAGAAAGAATGCTCTTCTACATCCACTTTATTGTATCCCAAATGGAAGCAACAATGACACTTTCCTAGGTAATGCACTTGGTATGCTCTGTGGGGTTACTCAGAGAATCCTCTGCTTATCTGAGAGGTGTGAGGGAACTGAATGTTTAGATTAGAGGGAGGAATGAGACAACAATGTCCCTTTCTTGGAAAGCAGGGAACTGAAGGGTCTTGTGAAAAATTCCTCTGCAGACTGGAAGGCTCTGACTCAAATAATTTGTCACATCAGTTTTGGCTTGGCCACCATGGTATCACCTTAGTACCTATCGTGCAGACCCTTGGAATTGGCAGAGGACATAAGTATATGGACTTTGATCTGATATTATTTTAACACAATTTCCAGCACAGAGCAGGCTTTCCCAGGATCTCCCTACAGCTGCCAAAGGAGATCTAACTGTAATATTCATAGGGCTTGCAAAAGGCTTCTACAATGGACGCAGTTGAGTAGTCTAGTGACCTCAGTGGAAACTCCTTAACTTCAGGGAACAGAGTCTTTCCTGAATCTGTATGGAATTTAACAATCAATCAGTTTTCTGAGACATTTGATGTCTCCATCAGATCTCTTTACCACCTTTCTAATGGCAGGCTTGCTGAGAAAGAGTGCTTCAGCTAGCCATTAGATAGCAGATGGTATCTATAATTTCTTAGGGTTTTAACAATTGCCAGTGTAGAACAGATCACTGTTAGAGAGCAATATTACAACCTCAAGTCTTCTCCTGAAGATGAACTATATAACTATTTTGTAAATGCCAGATTCTTTCTTTTATTTTAAGAGGATTTTTGTTTTGGCTTATTTCTGTTTGCTTCTTGGTTTGCTTTTCCAGAAATAATAGTACTCCATATGTTGTACATAATGATTTCATTTACATTGCTGGTGTTGACATACTTATTCAGAAACTGAAAGAAACAGAGGACAAGAAGTAGAATTTTGGTACTCTTGTTTCCATAGGAAATGGCACACTCATTAGACTACAGTTATTTATTATGTTAATAGTTCTATAAAATAATGGGTCTTCAATTCAACAGTTCAATCAAAGTAACTGAAAGAGACTAGAGAATACCTGCAGTTGGTTGATGCAGTACAGACTGAAAGGAAAACTGAACCTAGGTACCAAATATGGGTATCTTATTGTGTAAAATCTGTGCATTAAAAAACCCCATAATTTTAAGTGAAATAATTGCTTGTACTTGTTATTCCAGGTATTAAGCGTTCTTTTAATTACGGGGTGAAAATAGTGAAAGAGCATCTATTTAGACCTGTGATGTGTTTCATTCAATACTGTGATCCTGTGCACACTGAGAACTTAGAAAGGCCCCTTCAGTTTTCAGATGCCTAAACACCTAACAGGTTTTGAGAATATGACCTTTCAGAGTAGCAGAATAACACAAATGCCACTTAAAACCTTTCCTACATCTCAACAAATCTGCTCTATTTGGTATTAATTGACTGTTGCAGCAACTGGCACTGGAAGGAAAATTAATAGTTAACTGAAACTTAACATCACTTTAAGATCCAACATGAAATAGGAGAATGGGTATCAGAATTTTTCCTGATAGAAAATTAGTAAATAATAGAAAACAGTAAATAATCATTTAGGTGGCACAATAGAATGCATTACCAAAATGAAATAGAAAATGAAATTAGATCTAAATATTTCTGCCATTTAATGATACTTTTAAAAACAGTTGCAGCAGACTTAGTTTTCCAGGTTTTGTAATACACTTCAGGATAAACTTAAAGCATTTTCTAAAAAGAGGAAAAGAGAAGACTTTTATGTACTGGTTATTAATATGCTTGAGCAAAGAAAATTGCTGTTACAAATTGCTTTAACTTAGCTGTGTGATGTAAGCTAGACTAAAATTTCACATTTAAATAAATGTTTTTAAAAAAGCAACTTCACTGTTATTACTTTTTGTAGCAGCAGGTCAGCATTTCTTATATATTTTTGCTAACACAAGTTCTTTTAAGGTTTGTCTATTCTTGAGGACAAATCCTTTAGGTGAAACCTCTTCCTTCTTTCCCTCTCAAAACACAGGGCTGGTGCTTAGGTGATCCAAGAAGTTGTTCTGATTATTGTTTACAAGTGTACTATTAGCCTGGAACAGCTAACTGCCTTTAATTGTTGGAAACAGCTGGGTAATTAATGCTACCCAGATAGTAAGAGCACTTCATAATCTTCCTTGAATCCTCCTGTGACCCTCTTGGGTATCATAACTCACAGTTTGAAAACATAGGACTGGAGGAGAAGTTGTGAAATTTACTATTAAAGGCAGAAAATTCATCATTGACAGAAATTTATAGATCCTTTATTGTAGCCACTCCCAGTGCTAATTATTCTGATTATTTATATAGCTGTGGTTATCATCCATTGTGTAATGTTTGTGAATTGGCAAGAACAGGTAGTTTGTATCCAAACATGTTTAGAATATAAGACATCAGTGGTTAGTCCATAAATCTGTTTGCTTCTCTGTAGAAAACATCTGCAGAAAAATATCCAGAAGAGATACAAACAGTTCAGGCTGCAGTAGGCAAGAGAACAATATGAAGAAGGCATGATATGTGGAAGACTGGAGGAAAACGCTATGCTGTCTTTTGCTACCCTAACTATGAAGGAAAGGAAATACAGATAGTGACCATAGGGTTAGGTTAGTAGACTTGATTTCTGTCTGTGCTCTCATAACCTTTTGAGTTGTCTCCTTTCAGGAATGCCTGTACTTTATAGCACAGTAATAGTAAAGTTACCTAATTTTTTTGTAAAAAAGGAAAGATAGTACCTACTGTCCAGTTACAACAGTAGGTCAGGCTGCAATAACCTGAGAAACAGCCAGAATAGTCTGCTTCTTCCCTAAGACCAGTTCATGCAAAGCTAACTCAGTTATAGCTAAAACACATGAAGTTTGAACTCCAGGTATAGTTAAACCATGTGATTATATATGCTCATGGCCAGAACACTGAGCAAGAAATCAGAAAAAATAGTTCTTTCCTGTATGTCTTTTGGTCCTTCGAAAGCGTAAGGAAATCACTGAATCTTTCATTGAACCTCAGTTCACCACTTGCTAGCAGTAACAATGTACATATGTTAACGTCTGAAAACTGTTCAGTTACTATAGAACTCTCTATATCTACTTAAATACTGATATGCTTACTTATATAAGTCCAATAGGAATGAGGTACACAGATGACAATGGAGTAGCTGGTGAAAATGAAAGGGTGTAGTGGGCTGGACAGTTACCCACCAACCTGCTTTATCACTCACTTCCTCAGCAGGAGGAAAGGAAATAAGATAGAAAAAAAAACTTGTGGCAGTTTGAGAAAGCAAATGCAAAGGTCATGTGCAGAATCAAAGGAAGCCAAAATATTTTGTTCTCTCTTTCCTATCAGCAGGCAATGTCCAGCTATTTCCCAGGACGCAAGGTTTCAGTACATTAACTGTTGCTCTGGAAGACTAACATAAATAACGAATACGCTCCCTTCCCCCTCTTTTCTCTTAGCTTTGATTGCTGAATAGATCTCATATGGTAGAATATCCTTTTGGTCAGTTTGGGTCAGCTGTCCTGGAAATATCTCCTCCCAAGATCTTGCCCAAACCCAGCCTACTGGGGAGGGGGCAATGTTGGAGAGACTGCTGCAATACTGTTCAGCAGTAGCCAAAACACTGGTATGTATTAAGGTTACTAACTCCTCTTAGCTACTAATACAAAGCACAACACTATGAGGGCTACTATGGGGAAAATTAACTCCATCTTAGCCAGACCCAATGTAAAAGAATTAAAAAATTATTATTAAAACAACACCATGCATTTTTTAATTTATATATTATAATGAAAACTATTTAAATCAATTATAACTCACTAGAAAGAAAATCAGGACGCAAAACTGACTTCCATAGTCAATAGCTGGTTAGATGATTAGTGACTCATAGGTTAATCTCTTCTTTGTTCAGTAGGAAGCTCCCTTCAAAGAAGAAGCTCTTAGTAGAATGTGAGAGAGGAATTTTCAGAGCCCTACAAACATCTAAAAAACTTCAAAATTTTGTAAACAGGATGTTGCTGACTTTGTTTGTTTTTAAAAGAGATTCCTCTGAAATTTCAGTCATCTACATAGTAAGTACTTGAGGGCAAAATACCTGCAAAGTGTGTCTTGGATAGCCTGAGGGTACTGCCCATTAGCTAACCTCTTTTGTCCTTCTTTAACCTTCCCTGACTTGTAAATCCAAGCCTATATTAGGTGAAAGACTTGAGGTCAGAGTCTAAACACACTAAATGTTCAGAGCCAACCATATAAAACATTTCATTAATTTGTCAAAAATGCTCTGACACACAAATCATCTGCACAATTCAGAGTCAAAATAAAATTAATTATAATACGCAATTTAAGTATGGAAGTAAAACTAAGGAAAAAATATCACAATTCTGACATCAAAAAAAGCAGCTGAAGTGGCAGAATATGCTAAAATAATGAAAACGAAATCTAGTAAGAGAGATATAAAGTGGTTGTTTACAAACCTGTATAGTTTACAACATTCTGGTTTTCAGCAATGTAAACAGGGAAGATTTATCAGCAATCCTAATTTCTAAGACTAATGAAAATTTTCTGTAATGATATCCTAAGCCTATGTGAGGAATAAAGTAATGAAAACCTACAAACTGTAAGACAATTTCTCAAGTAAATTTAGCAAGAAAGAGGAGAGCAAGCACTTCTTAAAAATTTGTCACATGTAATTATTTTGCCTAATATATTGAAAATAGCATAGGAAAATATTCTGGTGATTTAAAAGCTGTCTATCACTGTGATAATTAAAGTAACTGACATTAATTCTGAACTTAGTTGCTCTACTTAATATTGAAAAAGAAACAGTAAATCCTGATTCTTGGCTGAATTTACTGAAAATTAATACAGCATTTCATCTGACTACTTGCAAGTTGCAAGAACAATTTTTGCAGTGAACAAGTCAGCTGTTCTGAACTTATGCAAACATAACCTTTAACAAAATCTTACATACTTCCAAGAAGATTGATCACCTGTGTCTGATTTAGAATGCCATTATATGTTGTATGCTTATGCTGTACAAGAAACTTACCAATGACAAGCTTCTATTTTGACTAATAGGTAGAAAGCAAATATGTCATGCATTGAAGCTGAGTGAAGAACAAACAAATAAACCTACCTGTTTGATTAATGAGTATCTAAATTTTCCCTGCAGATTGTGATTTGATTTGTAATAACTTTTTAGCCATTGTAGGTTAATCAACTGTTGTCTTTTGACTCAAAGAAGTCAGTTTTCAGAGAAAGACACAGTCTAGGCAACAGAGTTAACTTCCTGATAGTTGACTTAGTGTGAACTGAGTTGCTGTCCTTGCTGCCTTAACTATGCTGACATGAACATTTTTCAGCTGCCTTCAGGCCATAAAGTACCTACCTATGTTTATCATACTGGATCCTCATACAGTGGATCCTCTGCACGGGTATTTGAGGTGTACAGGTAGGCTTAGATAGGACAGTGAAGGGAAGAAGATGGGCCACTGAAGGAAATACATGCTACTTACTGTCTAATTCTTTCCCTAGATTTTCTTCCAAAGCACTAATATGTTGGCTAACAGAGGCAACCCATAGATGCAGCAATTTGACAGAAACTGGAGTAACGGATGTCACTTCCTTGCATGCAGGAGCTGAGTGTTGGATGATCTTTGTCATCAAGTGAAGGAGCTACTGCAGGACATCAGCAGTCTGCACAGCATTAGGGATTACCAGAAAAAAAGATTGACCAGATCTACAAGAGGAGTTTCATCTCCCCACCTCTGCTGAAGGAGGTGTGGGCAGAGTCTGCGCTTATTGGGCTGGGAAATGGAGACTTCTGTGATGGTGAATGCTGGAATTGCGTGACTTGTGACACCAGGAGGTGCTCCAACTGAAGACTTGCAGCTCCAGAAGTTCAGCAATCAAATGCAAATGCGGGGCTGGGAGCTGTGTGTAGAAAAGCATCTCAGCCCACTGGGCCTAGTTCTTGCAGCAGCAGGAGGAAGAGGATGTTAGTAGTGAGTTACAGCCTGTAACCAGAGATAGACGCCCCCATCTGCCATTCCAACCAATCTCAGGAGACTGCTGCTTGCCGGGTTTTGGGTCCAGAACATGGTGAAGAGGCTGCAGAGGGTTGTCTAGTCCTTGGACTATTACTCCCTGGTACTGTGGAGAAATAAATGTGTTACAGTACTGTGTTACAGGACAGCATCTGTAACAAGAAGAGAGACTGAGAGAGCTGGGTCTGTTAAGGCTGGAGAAGAGAATGCTGAGTGTGTGAAAAAAGATGAAGCCCAACTCTGCTCATTAGAATGCAGTGACAGCATGAGAGGCAATGGGAACAAATATAAACAAACAAAATTCCACTTAAATATAAGAAACCCCACCTTTTTATTGTGAGACTGACTGAAAACTGGAATAGGTTGCATAGAGAGGTTATGGAGTTTCTGTTCTTAGAAATACTTAAAACTCAGCTGGACATGGCCTGGAGAATCCTGCTGTAGGTGACCTTGCTGTGAGCAGAGGGATTGGACTAGATGACCTTCAGAGCTCCCTTTGGACCTCAACTGTTCTGTGACTGAAAATAGTATACTGTTAGAGCAGAAATGAAACATGCAGTCTGCTAATCCTGGTGTTGATTTTGATCTGTCCTTTAGGAAGGACAAATGTCTAACTGCCATGAATCATAGTATGTTAGTTAAGTTACCACTTACATTTGCTTTGTTTTTTTGGTTTAGGGTTCTATGGATTCTTATTTTTTCTGTTGTTTGATTTTGTTTTGTTCAAATATATACTGTCAGACAATCCAAAGAAATGTTTTGTTGATTAAGTATAGCTACATGGTAGGAGGGAATCAACTACACAGTATTATAAAACCTGTCTTGTTTTAATATAAATACATATTTGTATATGCATTCAATAATTCAATTTGAGGACATTAAAAGTATAAACAAACCTTAGACTGTTATTTCTTTGTGGCAGTTTCTGTGTTGGAAACATAATATACAGATTTGAAAGGGTATCTGAATAAGAAGAGTAGTTTAAGATAAGCCTGTATATAAGAAAGTGTGACTAACCCTACTGCCTTATCCTGTACTTAGTTCTTGATCTGTAGTAGAAAGGATTACAGTCAGAAGTTTAAAACAGATGCTCTCATACCCTCTAAATATGAAATTTGACATTTGCCATGATTGGAAAACTTGTATCTGTATTTCTGAAACCGATTTTTCTTTCAGTCTGATTAATTTTGAAGTTGTCCATGGTCCATTGAAATATCAGTGTCTCAGCCACAACCAAATAGCAATTCCCTCCTGCATCCAATTTATTGCTGTCATTGTCCTTTGGGTCAGAAAAATGTTAGTAGAATGCTAATCTATGTTTAGTAGCACAGGGCTTGTGGTGTGGGAGGGAAAAGGTATATCAACCTAGCTTCTAATTTTATACTTAGGCAATGGACCAATGGTTTATTTAAATAGTACTGATTATATTTTTGTTTCTCCATACCAAATACACATATTTGCTATTATTCCTATGAAAGGTTAAATATTCAAATTATGAGTTAGAAAATTGTCTCCCTGTGTATCATGCAGATTTTCATTAATCCTGGTACCATTCTGTCTCTCTGTCTAGCCAGTGGTCACAGGGAGCACATAATGCAGAATTTCACCTTAGAACACACATCTGGTGTTTCAGCTGTGGTTTATTTTGCTCAGGAAGTACAGTGCTATTGGACAGGTAGCTGCAAATCACTGTCCATGCAAACATCCATAGTGGTGGCAAAAAGTCAAATGTGGAAAAGAATTCTCATTTGGCTGTTGCGGGTTTTTTTTCTGCCATTTTGTTGTTGTTGTTCTCCCCTCCCACATTATATTTAAAAACAGAAAATGGAGTATTAAGGTATGAAGTACTTAAAACTTCATCACTCATTGTTTATTCAGACCTTTATTCAGATCATGTTTCTCTTCATCTTTATCCTGGCATTTGTCTCTCAGTGGCATGCAGAAATACTGTGCTGACAATCCTGTTCTTTTCTCCAACAACACTCAGCAATGTCTTGACTACTTAGTTTCATCTCTAAGCATGGATGCTGCCATGCTTAGCTAGCAAATTATATTTACTTGTTCTTTACTGTTTCACTTGATTCAGTAAAGTGCTAATCACCTCTGTCATTTGGTAAATTATCTCATTAGAATTTTCAGTTATTCTGCCAGCACTAGCAAAGTTTTATTGTCTTAAAAATGCCTCCACACGTCCATCTTTATGTAGCTTTGAATACCTGCATGAACAAAAGGAGAATAAAGGTCAACTGATTTTTTTTCTACTTTTTTTTCCTCCAGATTACATGGTAATTACATGATTACATGGTAATTACGTGATTACATGGTAATTACATGATGCCAAGAGGCAGCATCACTGTACATGAAGTACTTGTTTGGAGATTTTCATGGCTTTACATAAGCAAGGCTCCACAGGACAATAATAAGGGATGAGGCTATTTGCAGAAAAATATGAGGTTGTTCCACCTTTATTGTGAGCTGACTAGAATCTAAATGACTACATTAACACATGACTCAGCTTAATCTAATATATCTGACCTCTCAGTACAGAACACAAGTATAGTGCTGTGTTTGTTCTGACAGGTTGCATGGCTTATGTCCATCTAGTTTAGAGTAAGCAAAGCAAACTCACAGCTGTCCTCAAAATATCTATAGGTATAACTGATTTTTTAATTACTATTGTATTTTTTTTCCCAACTATTACTATTGTGTACCAAAAATGTCATGTGACTGACAGGCAGATAATAGAAATGATGGAGACTTGATATTCTTTCACCCTTTTCTTCCTATGCCCATTCACATATGGACATTCATGTCCTTGAGTACAATGCATTCTTGCACGGGAGAGCAGAACTGGGGGAAGACTTTAGAAAGAACTGATTTATGCATGGTAGAGAGGCTTCGTATGGCAGGAGCACACTATGTAACAGTTAGAAGGACTGAATTTTATATAGTAGTGAAATGATTAATTTGTAAAGCAAAGCAATTTTTGTTCTTTCTTGATTTCTCTCGTCTTTCAAAGACACCAAAAGAAGAAAGGACAAAAGATCCAGCAAGTGCATTTACATAATAGCCCCACCCAAAAATTAGGAAAGGAGATTGTGTTAAGAAGCCAGATTTCAAGAACTAGCTAATGAAAGGGCATTTATAGGAAAGAATGTGAGCTAACTGTTGTGAGCATTTGCTGATATTCATACACCGTTGATAGTACAATACTGCCCTTCACTCCCCCCTGACTTTTCTCCTGTGAAGTGGAGCATTGTTTTGCAGATTTTTGTTTCAATGGTAGCGCAATATCCCTGATAATATTATTTTCCCTTGCATTATTGCTACATAAACTTCCCAATAATACAATATTTAATGGAATTCTGAATGAAGAACATGTTCATAGTTCTGTTAACCATTACAAAAAAAGATACAGAATGATAATAAGACTTTTATTCTTCATTTTTAGGCTCTAGGTGTTCTCCCTGAAACAAAAGAAAACAGAACAGCCCCCACTCCAAAAAAATCAGTAGCATTCCTAAAATAGGAAGTTTTCTGGACTTCATTAAAAAGTTATTATTAAACCAAGCATTTCTTTTGGGAGAGAAAAACAAACAAACCAGCAGACACCATGGAGATATATCTCTTGTTTCCATTGTTTAATTTATGACTATTGTCTTAGGGACTTACACATTTAAAAACATGTTGATATTCTCAGTCTTTAATGGAAAAGCACTATATGCCATAGTTTTGTATGCATATGCTAACTAAACATTTCATGTGACATTTGGCATCTGTATTATATTTATAGTCTATCAGGTCACCTTTCATGCACAATTAAGGTAGATCAATAATTTGAATACATCTTGAAGTACAGGATTTTTATGAACTTTGTAGATTATTATTTAATAAGCCATCAGTGCAGAAGCACAACTAAGAAGAATGTGAACCATGACAAATTTGGTATGTCTACGTATGCCATTAAACTGCAGCAACAGTCCTGTTAGGTTGACAGCTTCTGTGATTTTCTATTTAATCCTCTCATCATTCATGGCAATTATGTTTTTACTTAAATAGTGAATATAAAAGTGACAAAAAAATAAAGCCAATGCAGTTTCTGCACCTCATTTTATAGCAACAGATGTGGTGAACTGAGGAAATGAAAACAAATCTTCAAAATTAGCATGATGAAGTATTCAAGGTAACTGCAAGGATTTTTGACCTAGAGCTCCACCAAGTGAAACTTTCATGAAGGAGTAATAGAAACACATGTGTTCACTAGTTTAAATTGCAGTCTTTTAAGGTAAGTTTTATGTGGTTGCTGTTGGCCACAGGTAATAACATTTAGGAGCACAAGCTGTTACTATAAGATGAAAATTTATATACATTTTAGAATTAATTTATTTTAATTCTTAAAGAATATTCCTTCACTTCTTTCCCCAATGATTTAGGAAGATAAATAGTCATGTTTAGAATGCTACAATTTTGAGATTTCTAAAGAATCATTAAGACATGAATTTAGGGCTGAGCTCATACTTAATTAATGACATTGTCATGGTAAACATGTCAGAAGTTGCAGTGAATTTCAGTAACACCACAAATATTTTGTGAAAGCAAGAGACAAAAAAGAAGAGACTGAGTTGAGTGAAAGAAGGAAGAAAATCCTTTTTGTATTTCGGACTTCTACCCTTATTTGTGCTGCATAAAGGGAGGACAACTACTGCACATCTATGCGATGCTTACCATCACACAGCAGTGGAAGAAAGTGGTTTATATTAACTTGCAAGCAAAGAAACTTTACCAAGCTTATAATATGTACTATATAATACATACTATATATCAAGGCATATAATACAAATACTGGAAGAATATTGCCTTCAAGATAAAATCACATTATTATTTTATTAGCATTTCACCACTTAATTTATTTCTTTCTTTTTTAATTGTTTCAGGGTTTTATT